>JAHBCN010022642.1:0-13185 GCA_019359885.1 Listronotus oregonensis
TTGTAGGGTAATTCAGGGAAGTCCTTTACTTTGTACTAACGTGCTGATAGGCATTGTATCCTGGGGAATTGGATATAATGATTCAAATAGGCCTGGATACTACACATACACTCGCGTCGATTATTACAGAGATTGGATAATTGAAACTCTAAAGACCGCAAGAAGTAATTCTGACGATTATGTTACTAAGGGAAACGCTTTTTTTTATATTTTTTGTTTATTGTTAAATATTATTTAATATTATCTTAAATTAATAAAATAAAAGAAATATACGTTGTTATAAGTTACTTTTAATTTTTTTTTTTATTTTGGGATTGTCCAGAAGGCTGTTTTAAAGTAGTGGGTTTTTCAGTGGGGGAGGGGATTTTGTTCCCCAAAATAAATTTGGAATTAAAAAGGGAAATTTTGGGGGCACGGTTTCCCCCATAGTCTTGACACTTTGGGGTAAAGGGAACAAAGAAACAAAAGTTGGGGCCTTCAATTAAAAAGGATGCAAAAAGTTGCACTTTTTGCCTGTTGGGAGCTCCCAGAGAAGGAATTATACTGGCCAATTCCTCTAGCAGAAGCGTAAAAACCAAGAAGAGCGACAGATCCCCACAGCTCGCCCTGGGCAAAAAGGGAAGCCTTTCTGTGAGCGTTGGATTTAAAAACGAACGGCCTTTTTGAATGGAGTCCAGAATGCTAAGTGTTGTAGGGGACGCCTTTCCCCCAGACATGAGAACAATATTCTAAAGGGGTCTGATTTGGGATACATAAAGTGTACAGTTGGAAAAAAAAATTTTTGGGGCTAAGGAAATCCTTTTTTTTGAAGTCGGCTATGGATGAAATGTGTTTGTGCCAGTTGAGGTTATTCTCGAACGCCGACAAGATTAAACGACTCTTTGCTCTGCAGAACTTGGCCGCTCATATGAAAGGGATGAGCATTTGCAGTTTTTTTTCGCGACAGCGAACATGACTGTTTTCGAGGCATTAAACGAACAAGTTTTTTGGCGCCCCAACCCAAGATAAGTTTGAGGTCTTGTAAAAGAATATCTCATTGCCCCGCGCTTGTTTTCGAAATCAGAATTACACGGTGGCTTGGGAAAATTAAATACTGAGGGGAAGGTAATGTCAGCAAAACTATGGGGGATTGATTGTGGAAGAAAAAATGTTAATTTTGGAAAAACAGCTTTTCCCAGCACTGAGCCCTTGGGCACCCCAGCCTTAATTTTGTGAATTTTGGGGAATGACCATCTAACTAATATAGTAAAATTAAAAAAGGAAACGGGAAAGAAGAGCAAAGCTTGGTGAAAGACCGTAAGAAGGAAGTTTGTTAAACCCCATCATCCAGACCTGATCGAAGCTTTGGATATGTCAAGAGTAACGATCTGGAATTCACCAAAAACTCAAGGGATTTTTTTCCATTTTTGGAAAACAAAGGAAAGAAGATCAGCTGTGGATCTACTGTGACGGAACCATATTTTATCATGTAAGATCTTATGTTTTCCAGATACTTTAAGATTTGGGAATTAATGAATTTTTCCATTACTTTGCAAACAACTGAAAGAAGAGATATAGGCTATAGTTAGAAGGAAGATTTTTATCCTTTTTTGGGGATGGTTTCCGGGGTTCCCTTTCCGGGAAAATCCCGTGTCGTAAGAATTCGAAAGAGGCGATTTAAAGATGGGTGCAAGCTCGGGAGCACATTTTTTAAGACGATTGCTGGTATGCCATCCACCCCAACGTTTTGATTAATAAAAAAAGAATACGCTTGATCTGTTTGATTTTAATAATTATATCGGACATATGAGAAAAAAGGGGGCAACTGTTGGAAGAAAAAATTAATAGGAGGATCGGGGGAAAATTGGCAGCAAATTGTTTGGCAAATAGTTCGGCTTTTTTTGAAGGTAGAGACCATTCCATCATCAGAGATTAGGGGGGAAAAAATATTTGTGCAAAAGTTCTGACTAATATTTTTGGAAAGGGGCAGAAAGTTTTTTTGGCAAGAGAGAACTTTTTTATTTGATTTTTAAAACCGGTCTTTTTTTTCTGAGGTGGTTTTTATTATACTGATTTCTGCCGATGCCCCCCTTCGATTTTCGGGGGGGGGTTTTAAAACCCCTTTTTCCCAAATTTTTAAAAACTGGCTTTGTCACCCCGGGTTTAAAAAACCACGGTTTGGGGTTTTAAGTTATGGGGACATAAAGTCTGTGACCTTTTTACATTAACATAAAAAAAGGGAACAAAAAAAAAGGGTCACTGGGAGGTAGCTATGTCCGCTTCAGTTACGTTTTTTTTTTACATAAAAATGTTTTGGGGAAACACATAAGTTTATGTGCCATTATTACTTTGTTTTTTATTTTTGTCTACATAAAATATACTTACCATTTTTTACCTTCAATAGAACCTATATAATAGGGGTTTTTACATTATTTTATGTTAAAATATAAGGGGGAAAAATTTTTTATCATTTCATAAATTTTTTTAAATATTTCGTTATGTTTGTTAACATTACAAAATTGTTTATTAGGCGTAAGACCTTTATAAGAAATATTTTTTTATAATACTATAACTTAGATTGAAATAGGTAGACTGGACTACTTACTGGGTTATTTTTTGATTTTCATGGGGTAGTTTTTGAAATTTTTCAATACCCCTTTTTTAAAAATTTCCTTGTTTTTTCCAGTGTTGTCCGAATTTTTTTTTTTCCTTTTTTTGTATTTGGATGGTTTAGGTATAAAATGGGACACACCAGAACTAGAAACAAACATATCTGATATTTTTTTTCATGACTCAGCTTCTTTTTTATAATTTTTTTTTCTCTTTTATTTTCTTTTTTTTTGCCCCACTGTTTTTTTTTAAATTTAAATTTCAGGTTGGGTTTTCATTCTCATTACCCCCATCGTTTAATAAAAAGATTCAACATTTATTAGAAAAACTAAAAAATAATATACAGTGTGAATAAAAAAAAAAGATAAAAATTTTTTCCTAAAAAAATGTTTTTTTAAGCTACTGCAGACCATAAAGTAAGAAATAGTGTTTTTTTATGGCTTTTAAGTTTTGGTTTAGGGGGGGATATAAAAAAGCCAACGATAGTGGGGCATTTAAAATTTTTCCGAGCATAAGTATAAACCGCCACTTTTAAATTAATAAAATTGTCATTTATTTTCAAACGTAATAGACAAGAAAAAAATTAAAAAAAAAATTTTTTAACCCAATTTTTTAAATTTTAGTGACAAGATCAAATGGGTTTTGCATAAAAAAAAAGAACTATTTTGTAATTTCACAGCTATCTTGGATCAAAATTTTGACCATTTTAATATTAAAGCAAATGAGTTTACTTACCTTATATTTAGAAGAATAAATAAAAAAAAAGAAAATAAAATTATTTTAAAATTTTTCGAATCACAAAGCTTGATTATTATTTTATATCGTAATATCTTTCACCCCGTGGGGTTTTTAATTTAGGAAAATTTAAAATTAAGGCCTTTTTTAAAATTTATAAATAAAATAATATCTTCGAAGAATTCCATGAATTGCTCAAGCGGCATATCCAAAAAAATCGGGGAAAAAAATGTTTCGGGAATAATACATTGTTCCTCCTCCCCGGAAAATTTTTTTTTGGAGTCGGTGGTTTTGGAAAAACAAGACCTTCTGTTTTTATTAATAAATATTTTTTTAATCAATTAGAACATAAGAAAAAAATAAAGGCATACATTTTTTTTTTCTTTTTTGGAAGGCCCCAGTTTATTTTCGGGGGCACCGAGGCTCCGAAGCGGGGGGGGCCGGCCCTCTGGCCCCCTATGGCCAGTCCGCGCCGGGTTAATATTAAATGGCAAATTTTATTCAGAGATGTAGAATTATTTTATATAAATTACCACATATAAAACACGATACACTAAAGAAATAAAATACTTATACTAATATGCATCATACGAGCACGTTACACTATTCAAACTTTTTGCTCGGCTAGTTCAAATGACTCTAAAATAAAAAAAAATTGTTTATCTTACCCAAAACATCACAAAGGGCCCGTCAGAAGATGCTCTTTCTGGCCAAAGCCGGGTTTTTCCATAAAGAAAGGTAATTAAATTTTTTGGAATTCAATTATCTTTAGGTAATTCAATTAATTTTTAACAACTTTTTATAATAATCGAATTACCTTTTAAATAATTAAAATACTTACAATTACAATTTACAATGATAAATATAAATAACAGTATAAAAAACCTTTTTATTTTTTTAATCCAAAACCGTTTTCAACGAAAAAATCGAAAGGTTCTTTTTGTTACAACTAAAAAGGGATTAAAAAACCCGATTTTATTTTGTAAAAACAGTGGCGTGCCATTTTTAAATGTAATAAAATTATATTTTGGTCTATCAAGGTTCAAAAAAGGTAGATAATAAACTTTTCATTAAATTATAAAAATTTATCCTTTTAAAATAATAAAAAATATACCATTACATTGTTTTTTTTTAAAAAAACTCAAAAATTTGCTACCATTTCAGTTTTCCATCTAGCGGCGGAAAAGTCAAAATTTAAAACCAAATAAGGTTTTGTAGTGAAATTATGCTCTTTCATATGAGTCTAAGTTTGCTAAAATCGGTCAAAAGAAACGGGGGAAACCTTGGTTTGTTTAAAAAAACAATTGAACTTCCCCCACCGCTTTATTTTTGAAAGATAGAACAAAACGTTTTAGACAAAAATGTAGGGGAAAAGGTCAGTAAATATGAAAATATATAACCATATACTTTCATTAGACAAAATTCTATAAAAATCCCATTTTTCTACTTGGTGTTGGTTGTAACGCCCTCTAGCGGACGTTTGACAAACTCGAAAATAATTTCCAGCAATTTCTCTTGGCGACTTTTATTACGATTTTTTTTCCTAAATCTATACGACCAATATCTTGTAGATATGGCCGCTCGCTACCCTTAACTGATCACCCTGTACATTCAACCAAAAAGGAATGCTTGGTCTTTATCTCAATTTTTCAAATAGAATTACACCCTTATATTCGCCTATTATTAAGAAACCCCCTGTATATTTTGGTTGATTAAAAAATTTCTAGTTATATACAAAAATGCAGGTGTCTAATGCACACTACAGACCCGTACATCGGTCCATAGAATTTAATTAAGATTCTTTTGATAGCGAAAAATTCGAAATCAAAAATGCATAAAAATCGCGAATCAAAGGCAAAGGACGCGCGTACAGCTGCAGCTGCAAAAAACGGGAAATTCGCGCCGCTGCACTCGTTTAAAACCGACCCGCCGGGTGGGTGGAGGGAGCATTGATTTTTTTCGTTCCCCGGGATCATGGAAACTGGGAAAAAGTGCAGGGAAAAGTTGAATTGCATAACGAATACGCGTAGTATGTTGTCGTGTTCAAACTGAGCGACGCAAAAAATATTTTAAAATTATTTTATAATGTATAATATAAATAAAGAGGTAATTTTAAAAAAATAACTTAAAATTATAAAATAACATTTTTATATGTACAGGGTTTTCCCGTATAATTGCGCACCCTTTAAAATCTTTTATTTTTATAGATAGAAAAAATAGTTTATATGAAAGTTGCAGATTTTTCATGGAAATTTTCATGGTGTAAATAAAAAACAAATATGATCGGAAAATTAACAAATCACTATCAACTTCGTTATTTAAATGGAACACCCTATGATTGAAAATTCAAATTCTGCTAATCTCCCTCTTTTCAAAATATATATATATTATATATATATATATATATATATATATATATATATATATATATATATATATATATATATATATATATATATATATATATATATATATATATATATATATATATATAACTTATCTATGCAAAAAAGGGTTTTAAGTTATTTGAACTTAAATCTGTTTTTAAAAACCATAGTTACCATGGATACAACCCAAAATTGACTTCTGTCAAATATTTTTTTTTTTGTTTGGTTTCCAAGACGAACCATGGCCAACGCGACAAATTTTTCCCAAAATTTTTGGTTTGTATCCATGGCAACTATGGCAAAAAACAGTTTTTTAAATTCAAAAAAGAAACTTTTTTTCCCGAACATAGATAAGTTATATATTTTGAAAGGGAAGATTGCAGAATTTAAATTTTTTAATTTTTAAAGGGTGTTAAAAAAAAAAGTGAAAAATTTTCCGTCATCATTTTTTTCTATTTTACACCATGAAAATCTTCATGAAAACCTAACTTTCATATAAACACTACTTTTAAAAAAATTTTTGGGGAACTTAAAAACCCTGTTCAAAAATAACGAACAATGATGAAATTAAAAATGGTATTATAGTACTAAAGGAAAAAATATGTTTTAATTTCCCCAATTTTTTGAACCTCCATAAATTTTTTATGAATATTTAATTTAATGATTTTAGTTAACTTTAAAATGCAGCTGTTTTTTGCTTTTTGGGTGGGGAAAAACCCCCTAAAAAAATTAAAAGAAACCAAATTAAAGCATTCAATTGGTGGAAATTTTTTTGTTAAAAAAATTAATTCTCTTTCTTTCTTCTTTCTTTCTTTGAAGCATGTTTTTTAAATTTTCCATCAATTTTTTAACCCTCAGAGACCATCCTTGATCGAAAAACCTTTAAAAAAATTTTTTTGTCTTTGGGAAATATAAATTTGCGCAAAATTTAACAAAAATTTTTTACTGCATGTAAAATAATTTATTGATATTCTGCATTTTGAAAACCCAAAAAACCCCCCTTTTTTTTTGTCTTTAATGGCAAAAGCAAACCCCATTCAGTCAGTCACAAAGTGTTACTTAAAAAATAAAGCCCTGTATTTTTTTTATTCTAATTATTAATCATACTAATAATGGGGGTTTGAATGCAAGCAAACCTATAAATACCAGGGGGGGGGTTAATTATTGGTTTCCCGACATTTTACAAAAAATGTAAGATAATTTTTGAAAAGACCAATCTAAAACCCCTCGTGAATTTAAAAAAAAATTAAAAAGCAATCTTGAATTATTTAAAAAAATTTAATTGCAAAATTAAATTTTTTTGTTTATTATTCAATTGACAAAAAAATAGTGATTATGCGGGAAAAGTTTTGGGGTATCTGAAATGTTTTCAGTTTATTTCCCTAGTAAGCCGTCCATTTCAACTATTAAACGTATTGTCAGTAAGTTCGAGTCGGTAAAAAATTTAAATGTTCAACTCAGGATATCGAAAAAAAGCCAACGCAAGAGAGAACAGAGATCCTAATATTCTACTAAGTGTGAAGGAAAACAAAAAGGTTAGTACGAGGGTTCGGGAAAAAGGTAAAAACATCATACAACGGTATTGCGTTTTAAAAAAAAACAAATACTTTCGTATAAATTTGAACAACATCAAGAGCTGCAAAAAGGAGATGAAGAGCGAAGAATGGGGAAAATTTTTAAAAAAAAAGGAAAAAAACGATAAATTTTTTAAGAAATACTTATTTTACCATGTGTACTTCCCCTCAACAATAAACCAAATGTTCAAAATTGCCGGTATTAAGCCGAAAAAAAACTTTTCTTTGTTCTAGTGATGAAAAAAAGCCCAAAACCAAGACCGGGCTATTTTTTGGGCTTGGTCTTGGGCTTGCAAGTCTGGTCTTGGTCTTTCTCCAAAACCCAAAAAGGGCTTGGTCTTGGTCTTGGTCTTGGTTTTGGCCTTCCCCCCCGGTCTTGGTCTTGCTGCAAGAGTCTTGCTGGTCTTGTTTTTTTTGGGAAATAATTTAAACAAAACAATCTTTAAAAAAAATATATATTTTTTTAATACTTACAAAAAAAAAAATGGAACAATTTTTTTTTTAAAATTTTAAAATATCCAATTTTTTAAACCCTTTCATGTACATTTAAATTATTTGTTAAAAAAAGGGTAGTTTAAATGTGGGGGGTTTTTTATTTAAGCTCTTCATTTTATTGATAGAAAATATTTAAATTTTCTTTGAAGAAGCATATAAAATTACAATACTAAGTACTGAGGGCAGAAAAAAAAAATTTTTAAATTTTAACCAGATGTAAAATTTCCATGAAAAATTCTGATATGTAAACATTGGTTTCTAATTAAAAAAAAAGGATTTAAAAATTTTCAGTTCAAATAAACTTTCTATTTTCAAATTGGTCAAACATTTGCCTACAAAGTTTTTTCAAATACTTTATAACATTCTGCATATACAAGGTTCTCGATATAGTGCGACAAAGACCGATAAATCCAAACCGTTCATAAAAAAAAACAATCAAAAGTTAAAAAAAAGGGGGGAAAATGTAAAATTATTTTCTATTTCAGAATTTTTCCCCAAAAACCCCCACTCAAGTAAATTCCCCTTATTTTTAGTTTTAACCTAAAATAGAAAAATTAAACCCAAAAAAATTCTTTAAAAAAAATTTTCCCCCTGTATATTGGCCCGGGGAAATTCTTAAACTGTTAAAAGGTACAATGTCGACGTAGATGATTTTTTTTCATTTTCGGTTTAAAAAAAATGACTCATTTTTATTTTTTTGGCATTGTTTTGATTTTCCGTCTAAACCGGGGAAGTGAATTTAAATTCCATTTAAAAAAAAAAGATTTCTATATTTTTTTAAAAAAAAAAACCCCTTAAAAGGAGCAATCTAATGATGCCATTTTTTGTGTGGCACAAAAAAAACGTTTTCCTGGTTTTAAATTTTTGCCCCTAGGGCATCACTGATACCAAAAAAAAAAACATTAGGAAGGGGTAAGTAATTTTCAGCTTCTATAACTTTTGTACTCTTAGTTTTTCTGTCGTAAACGGTTTTGGAGATATCGAGCTTTGTCGGACCATTGAGCCACAATCTTTTTTTTTTTGAAACATGTTACTGAATCTACTAGTTATTTTTTTTAGAAATTTTTAAAAAAAAAAGAAGTGATCGATTTAATTATTATTTTTTAAAAAAAACCTGTTACTCATAAAATAATCGCCTTTTTTTCTGTATGAAATATCAGTATATTGAATATAAAAATTGAATATTATGTTTTAAAAAAAAAATGACAAAAGTGCAAACCCTTTGGGGGGTCTTGGTCTTGCGTAGTCTTGCACCCCCCGGTCTTGGTCTTGGTCTTGGTCTTGCATACCCCAGTCTTGGTCTTGGCTTAAAAAAGGGGTTTTGGGCTTGGTCTGGTCTTGGTCTTGCTGCTGCCCAAAAACCCAAGACCAAGACCAAGACCGGTCTCCTCATCACTACTTTGTTCATACTGCAAATACCCCAAAAAAAAAAAATGTATTCGGGGGGAATTTGGGGCACCATATCTTTGGGGCCCTTTTTTTTTTGGCAAAACCGGCAAAAACCTATTTGGACTTATTTCAAAATCAAATTGGACCCGCCTTGGAAGGTTGTTGGGAAGATCAAATGATCTGGTCCAAAAAGGGGGGTTCCCCCGCCCTAGTGCCCTTATGGTTAGGGGTACCTAAAAAAATTTTTTTAACGGCAATATTAGGTCCACGGCCCCGATTTTTGGCCACCAGCTCACCTGATCTTTAAACCGAATTTTTTTGGGGTCACTTGGTCATTATAAAGTTTTTAGCCACACCATGGGCTAGGGAAATATAAACCCGGGCCCAATTGGGTTGTTGGGGGTTTTTAAATTTTTTCCGGGGTTTAAGGTTTAAAGGGGGGTGTTTTTTTGAAAAATTTTTTGAATTTTTTAATTTTTTAAAAATTTTTTTTTCTTTTTTTTTTAAAAAAAAATTTTTTTTTTTTGAAATTTTTTTTTAAAAAAATTTTTAAATTTTTTTTTTCCACATTAATAATCATAAATAATGAACAAACGTCTCGTCAATGAAAACTTGTGTAAAAGCTCCTGGACTTAATTTTCTATTTTTGGTTACCTTTTTAAAAAATTTTCTTTATAATAATATCTGGAAAACCCCTAAATATTTTTTATTTTTTCTTTCATTTAAAACTATCCTTTATCTTTTAAAAATCAAGAAATGGGATAGTTTCCTATCCTGTATGGAACTTAATATCATCCTTGGTTAAAGGCGCCAATTCTGATCAATTTTAAACGGACAACAAACATAACAAATGAAACGTTCTACCTCCTGCCTCAGAGATATGAGCGAGATTAGCTAATCTAAAATCCATATTAAATGATCGATTGTCCGATATTTGCATCGGTAGCAAGAAGTCATTATACTATTCCACTACTCCTAGTAATAAATAAACAAAATAGCAATAAAAGAGCCAAAGAGAAGGAAAAAATGGAGAATAATCTGCGATGCGTGAAGATAGTAGTATAAGCGATGATTTTTCCCCCCGGTTAGGCAAAAAATTTACCTTTTGCCGGCTAAGGGGTTTTCAAAAAAAAAACGAGGGAACTCGCAAGAAACAAAGCAGGTTTGGGCGGTGGAGAGAATCGGGGGCGGTGCATGTTTTTAGTTGTAGGGGCCTTTAGAGTTTTTTTCCGTTGAAACGAATAAAAGTATCTAGAGCGTGTTTATTTATTTATATATTTTGGGAAAAAGGAACAAAAAAAGTACCCCCTTTTTAAAATTTTAAATTAAACTTCCTTAAAAATTAATTGTAAAAAAATGAAAAATCAAAATTAAAAGGGAAAACTTTAAAAAACCCCAAAAAAAAAAAAAAGAAAGCAAAGTACAAAAAATCACCCCCATGGATTTAAATATTGTTTAATATGCCATTTGGGAAATATATTGAAACAAATCATTTGATCAGCACGCATATTATATTTCTTATTATTCTGGGGAAAAAAGGTTTTTGGAAAAAAATTTTTAACCCCGGTCAAAAATTTTTTTGGGGGGAAAAAATTTTTTTTAAGGAAAAGGGAAATTTTATAAAAAATTTTTTTTTATAAAAAATTTTTTTAAACCTTTTTAAATTTTTTTTTCCTTTTTTTTCCCCCAAAGGTTCAAATAACAGTGAAAAATTTTTAAAAAACCAGTGTAAAAAAAATTTTGGCTTAAATTTTAAATAACTTGCACTTTTAATTAAAACCAGCGTTCTTAAAACAAACTTACAACTGCATCAACATTTAAGTCAAAAAAAAACTTGGAACAAAAATGACTGTAAACCCGAATATTATCCACCTTTTTTAGGGGGCATTGTTTAAGTGATAAAAAAATAATTAAACCATTTATAAAAAAAATTTAAAGGCTTTATTAAACAAAAAAAGCTTTTTGACCAAAAATTTTGCGATTTAAATCCTTTTAAATTTTTCTGCGTGCTTAACTTAAAATGGAAAATATCCTTAAACATCACCCAAAGTAATATCAAGTTTTTAAAAAAAATTTTTTATAAAATGAAAAAACCCGGTCCCAAGAACTTGGGGTACACTGAAATTAATAAATGGTTTTGAATAGAAATCCTGGAGGGCCTACTTAAAAATTTTTTATATAAGATTTACCTATCTAAGAAGGTTATACCAAATATTATGAAAATAATTTTTTTAAAATTTTTCAATCGGTGTAGACAGCATCCACTTCTTCGCTCATTCAGTTATGTGATTCAAAAAAAAAAATTTTTTCCAGTGAACGCCCCAAAAAAACTTTTTGTTTTTTTTCCCAAAAGAAATAGTTATACAATTTTTTTTTTAAAAAATTTTGGGGTATTATGGAGAATTTATTGGTCGTAATTAAGAAGGATAAATTTAAAAAAAAAATGTAGTGTAAATGGGGGCAAAGTTAATAAATTTTTCAGTTTTCCTAAAAGGCCCTTGGCCCAAAAATAAATATTTCCAAGATTTATGAAAACCGAATATTGGGTTTTATTTTTTTTTTTTAAAACTATTTAAAAAGATATAAAAAATTTAAAAAAAAAATTTTTTCATTCTCATTTTGCCTATCATTAGCTCTGTTTTTTAAATAGGCCCTTTTTGGTTTTTTTTTTTATAACACTTAAAAAAAAACTTTTTAATATTTTCCTCCAAAAAACTATTTTTTTCCTTAACACGGGGTTTTTTTGAAAATTTATAAATAAATTTTGAATAAGTGTGATACACATTGGTTTGAGAAAAAAGTTTAAAAAATAGTAATAAAACAGGATTTTTTAAAAAAACATAATCCCCTTTCAAAGTGGAAAAAAATAAACATGCCCCCATTAACCAACTGATGATATTGATGATTTTAATAAAAGGGGCTTTCGTCTGACAGTTTTGACTGGAATCCCCCTTTGGGTACTGGTCGTTTTATCGAATTGTTTCACCAAGAAAAAAGGTCTGTTTTTAACCTATATCTTTTAATTTCTTGGGAATTAAATCTCAGGGAATTGGTGCGACCTTTCTTTTTCTATTTTTATTTAAATCTTTTTAAAAAAATCATGGGGGGTGGCACCGTAATATTTTTTTGGTTTTCTTTCGTATAGCTTTTTTTTTGTTTATCCAATAGGAACAACTGCTTTATAAAGACAATATTTTTCCTTCTTATTAGGGGCCCGATCACTATTGCCTATACGGGGGGAAAAATTTTTTTTTTTAATTCTTCAAAAAACCCTTTTTGATGATATTGGGTTTTTGTGGAAAATTTCTTTTAAAGACTTTTTAATTAGTCCTCTACTGATTTTTTTTAAAACATTTTCACAACCGTTTTTTATTTAATACAAATGACTTGACCGGGGATGTTATATTCCAAAAACAATTTAGTAAACGAACAGTAAAAACTTTTAACACCCCCCACTAAAATATTAGCCGAAATATTTAATAAGGAATACTCAAGACATACTTGGCCCACCCCTGCCATTATGAAAAAGGGGGTTTCCCAAAAAACCCTAGAAAAAATCGTTAAAGGTTTATTGGGGTATTGTCCTCAAATTCATAGCCTATACTTTGAGACAGACTTAATATTCTAGTTTTTTTTAATCTGTGTCTAACAATAAAAAAGACAATAACGAAACGCACTTATCCCCAAAGATCACCTTTGGGAGCCACCAAACAAGCCTCTCTCCGGCATCGCCCTCGCAGGAGATGCACCGCGATAATTCAGATTATGCTGCAGGACGAATATATGCATGCGATCTCGCACATTTGACCTTTCATCGGGCTGCAGGGGAAACACGGAAAAACCCGGGGGGTTGAGGAACACGCACATTTTATAGGAGAAAAGACCGTTTCGGAGTGGCTAAAAATTTTTGTTTGGGGTTTGGGATTTGGCAAGTTTATGTTTACACTGGAATACCAAAAAAATGTACAACCAAAGAAGCCTGCAAAATAAAGCAGTAATAGCATCCAAAAAAAAAT
>JAHBCN010022643.1:0-13144 GCA_019359885.1 Listronotus oregonensis
TACTTTGCACATTTTTATAAAATTAACCATATCTGCTAAGGGAAACCCTAAACGAAAAAATACCAAGAGGTAACTTTTGTGGCTTATGTAATAAGCTTTATAACTGGTGCATCAAAATTGGTAAAAGTCAGTGGCGCACATATTCTTTCTCTAAATACATTTTTACAGTTACCCCGTACGCACGCCACTGCCGCAGCTGTAAGCAGATTTTTTTCTTAAAACTATGCACTTTATTAATACACTTTCAAGTTCCAAGTTTCATTAAAATCGGTTGAGTGGTATTTAAGTCATTTGAAAAAAATTGAAAAAAAAAATAAAACTTTAACTTCCTGTATTTCGGAAACCATGCGTTTCCGGACCCATGTGCATAGGACTTTTTTTATTATTTTTTAGTAAAGAATTACCCCACGAGCGATGGTCCATGTTTTTTGAAACACCCTGTATATGCCTTGTTATATAAGTGCAGAAGTTTGTAAGTACCCTTATTAATATGCACCTTTTTAAAAAAGATTAAAATAATGCTCTTATCTGGATTAAAAGGCTTTTTTCTAGGATTTTTCCAATTTCTTTCTGTTGGTTTTGCTATTTTTTTACATGTAATGCTGGTAAAAACAATTTAATTTTGAATTTTGGCGCTCTTCATTTGTCCGAATCCCTAGATAATTTTGTTAACTTTTTTTTTTCATAAAAATTTTTGATGTGTTTTTTAGGAAATCTAATGAGTAAGTAATCGTGGAAATAAATTTATCCGGTAAAATTAAAGGTGGTCTATCATAAAATCATTAGGTTTGGCTGTAACCAGTTTTAAGAAAGAGAAATAGAAGGCAACGAAAAAGCGGATGAGCTAGCGAGACAGGGATCATCCACACCATACTTTGAACCAGAACCTACCCTTGGAGTGAACAAAACCACAGCACGAGGGCAAACCATCGAATGGATCCAAAATAAACACGAGAAAAACTGGGGGAGCCTCAGTAGAATACGACATGGAAAAGGCTTTATAAGGGGCCCACCCAAAAGAACGAAAGAAAAACTACTCAGACAAAGCAGGAAAAGACTTCGCATAACAGTGGGGCTGCTAACAGGGCACGATAACCTAAGAGGACACCTACACAATGTGTAGAATGTGCAACGAAGGGAAGAAACTACCCACCATATCCTGTGTGAACGTGAAGCGTTAAATCACAAAAGACAGGCAATTTTTGGGCATCCGAAAGTGAGTCTACAGGAATATATCAACCAACCATTTTCGGGGTTATACAGACTTGTAGAAAGAACGAGACTTATGGGAGGATTGAAATCAAAGATAGGCCGCGCTGCCTCCGGTAGAAATCTAGACGGCTCCCGGGGAAGAAGAAGAATCGTGGAAATAAATTTATCCGGTAAAATTAAAGGTGGTCTATCATGAAATCATTAGGTTTGGCTGTAAGTAATTTTAAGAAAGAGAAATTTTAGAAAAGTTTGTGCACTTTTAAGGTCATTTCTGAGTGGGGCGTTATAACTTAAAAACTAGGAGTTTACGACAAAATCTGACTAGAGTTGCGAGAATGGGGAGTTTTTTGTTGGATTTTTTTTCTTTTTAAAAATTTTTTTTTTATTTTCCAAATATTACTAGTTTATAGATATCGGCGAAAAACGAAATAGCTTTTTTTTGCTTATAACATTTGCAATTTTTATGTGCTAATAGACGCTTCCGACACATTTGTGTAGACATTATTCCAGATCAAATGAGCTATCGCACGTATTTTTATGAGCAATATCTCTATTTTTACCATTTTCAGCTTATTGCTGAGACTATCAGAGTGGTTTTGGCGATTTAAAGACACATGCTATGTCTAAAACTCACTTGCTACGAGTTTGAGAAGTATAATAAAAAAATTAAATTACATTATAAATAGGTGAGTTTTTATAGAATCTTCCCTTTTTCAAAATTTACCGCACGCCACTGTTCTTGCAGGCTAGGCAATGGTCTATATTAAAAGCGCCGTTTTCAAAGTTCATATCGAACAAGTGCACAAAAAACGCATTTAACTTTTTCCATGCGGGATATCGTAAAAATCATATTGACTCAAAGTTTTAAGCACATACTTGGACTCCTATATAGAGAAAAGTCGTTCTAAAGTAGGTTAGGTAGCGGCAAAAGCAGAAGAGGACAAAATATGGCAAATAATATTTCAACTTCTTAGAGCCTTTTACAGCAAGAACTTTTCCGAGGCTTTTTTGCCCCCGGACAAATGTTTATCTGAAGTAGATTTATTTTAAAAACCTTGATGTCCTGCCTGACTTTTATCAGTAAGCAATATGATGTTAAAATGAGGCAAATGTTTTCCATTTACTTATATTTTTCAGTAAATCCAAATTTAAAAATAATCTATATTTTTAGTATGTCCTCCCATGTATGTTCCGGGTGTCCAAATAAGAAAGGACGCCGGCTGTATCCCGAAATAGTTATTTAGCTAACAAGTGCGGAAAATAATGCTTTTCCGCACGCGAGTGCAGTTACACGAAAGACGCGAAGCGGAGTTCGGGTAAGCCGTCAAGGGTGTAAAAGACACATTCCGTACGTGTTAGGTATAACATTTTTTCTACGAGTGTGTGGAAAAAGTCAAACTAAACAACCATTAGATAATATTTATTTTTACCATTACTACTTATTATTATTAACAACATTAATCGTAAAAGAACAGTTCGTAGCATTTTGCAAATGAATCGCAGAGGCAAGTTGTTGTGGGTAAGTTGCGGAGTTGGAGATTGCCGTTGAGGTGCAATTGAACCGGTCGTCGTTACAGGTAACAGACACACATTGTTGCTTGCTAGAAGACGGTACAATGGGCCTTGAGTGCGTTTTGCTGTGTTCAAAGGTAGTTAAATTTTGGGATAATATTTTGTTTGATAAGTCCTCCTTGAAACTTGTAGAGCTTTCTAGGTAGCCTTCTGCAACAGATGATGACTTCCAACCTCTAAGTCTTTTAATATGCGTTATGCCTTCACCAGAATTAGCTAACATTGTAGCTGAGGAACGGCGAAAGCTATGTCCCGTGTAAAGTTCTGGGTTTGGAAGACGTAAATAGGCAGCCATTTCAGAGGGCATCTTGCCAAAAGTATTTATTCCTATGCACTGGACAGTACAAGCCATTTTTTTGTAATTAACAAAAAATCTTGTGTGTGGTGTTTCGGCCTTTCGTAAACTGGAATACTTTCTATACAAAGCTAGATATTTTCCATTTTCAATTTCCTCGGAAATGACAAAACTTCGGCTAGAATGGTTTTTGGAGTCTGGAATATTTACAATTAAAAGATTCCCCTTATCGTCAATATAATCAATGCTAATTTTCATCAATTCTTCTCGACGACAGGCACCAGCTAGTCCGAAAATTGTAGCTACCTTCATCGCTAGATGGGAATCATTTGGAGCATCATTAATAAATTTTGCTATTTCATCTTTCGAGAAAATTTTGGCCTTCTTGGGTCTAAATCCCACATTTTGCTTCTTCAAAAATGATGTAACTTTGAAAAAATTTGTTAAATCCATGTTCTTTTCGATCTTAATGACACTTTTTAACATGGAATACCTTGACCATAAGGTATTGGGTTTAAATGTTTTAGCAAGTTCCGCGAATTTTGCCATAAAAACTTCTTCTTTCATCCCTTTTGATTTTTTCTCGCCACACCAGCTTGTAAATGCTGTATATTCTTTTTCTCGTCCCGGGCCCTCGACTTGGACGGCAACAAATCTAAATTTGCTATTTCGGCTGCTTTGAGAATGGATTCAGGTAATTCCTCGTCAGAAGACTCCATGGGAAACGTTTTTTATTTAAAATCGACGATACTGATCAGAATGTACTAAAGACACTTTTAATTATCGATGACTTTTAATGACTTTGATCTTTTATAATATGGACACCGGCACCGATGAAAACTAAAAATCTGACAAGCAAGTTTATATATATATATATACCAGGATGTTTGAAACAATGTTTTTAAAACAATATTAATTTTTAGTGAATATTTCGTTGATTTTACACCTAATTTGTACAAATAAAAGAATACTATGCCAATAATAGAATTATACTAAGTCAAACTTTAGAATTAAAAACAGTTTAAGTGCCTGTTTAAGTGGGAAATTTGAAAGGGACTGTCCAAACTAAATTGCGTGCGGAAAAGTGCTGTTTTCCACACGCTAGTAGAAAAACTATTTATTGCATAGCGTTGAAGAAAAAATATTTTTAGTAAAAAGAGTCAAGAGAAGTATCTGGAAATTATGTTTAAGTTTTTAAACTACCGCTAGATGGCGCAACCACAACGATAAATTAAAAAACCTATTTTTTCTTCAAAATTATCTAATATTAGGTACACTTTTAATAACTTCAGCAAAAACTTTAACCAATTCTGCATTAGTTTGGTTTAGGACTTTTTGTCGTATATCCAATAATAATGGTGAGGAAAGATGATAAATAATGCAACTTTTAAATTGCTTTAATTTTATATAATAAGAATTAAAAAAAAATATTTAAACAATTTATTTTATTTAAACCCAATTTTCAAAGCAATTTGCAGCAATAAATTTTAGATAGTTAAAATTTAAAATAATATTGCATAAAAGAAAAATGTTACTCAAAAAAACTTTTAAAACGCAAAAACACATATAGAAAACTCAAAATATGGTGAAGAGACATATTACTTGTAATTTAAAGCAAAACTTTTTACTTTTAGTTTATGAAACATCATTGAGCTACAACAAAATTAATTGACAGTAACAGTGCACCAAACATAATTCTAAACAAATTATTTAATTAAATTATTAATTATTGGTTAATTTCTACTTAAGATGATGTTTACATAATTCAGTATTAGCTCAAATTAGGAGCACCAAAAAAACTTGTGTTTCAAAAAATAATTGGAATAAAATATATTTTTTAAATTCAGATTGTTAGGAAACATTCGCAAAATCTTTTTGAATAAAATTTAAAACTTTTAAGCCAATAATCTCCATATTTTCTTGAATATTTCATAAAGTTAGCCTTTGAGCTCATAAATATTTTTTAAAAAGCTCAACTAAACTTTAGAAAATGTAAATTTATCGAGCACTCGCACGTTCGTATTTAGAAAACTTTCGCAATATCTTTTATAAGTTTAAACTATGTCATATTTGCTCACATAAAGTTAAGCTTTATGTAGGAATTGTTATAGCACTTATTATCGACGAAGATGGGCCTGGTATGGAATACATTTTCTCTTTAAAATTTATTGGCACATTTTGCAGCCATTATGATCCTGGTTCTTCCATAAAATTACTTTGAATTTCAATGCTTGGAAATTGGTTCTTGTTCACTACAACTAAACTGCTCTAAATAAAATTAAAAGCTCGGTTTATCATCGTCATCATCAACTAGGAAATAGTCGTATTGTGTGTTTCTTAGAATTTAAGAAAATACTTAAAAAAATAATTTGAATTAAAACAAATGAGATATGACATAACATTACCATTTTCTTAATGGGACTTCTCATTAATTGGTTAATTTTTGTCATAACAGAATTAATTTAATTTACATAGTTAATTTGCAATTTAAATTAGAGTATAGAAATTGTTTACCTGAAATGCCAAAACACAAAAAAATCAATAATCCTATTAAAGACTGGCACTTATTACTATTTTTAATACATATTTTTATAACGGCTTGACAAAATTCCAGCAATATATTTTTAAAAAAAAATTTTTTTTTTTATATATATATATATATATATATATATATATATATATATATATATATATATATATATATATATATAAAAAATACAGTAAGACCGCGGATGCGGTTAACAAGAGAACAAATGGACCAAAAATTGAAAGATACTAAAAAAAGTCATTCTTGATAATTCGACTTGTCAAAAAAATATAAACTACAATAAGAAAATAGATTTTTATTATACAGGGCGTCTCAAAAATGTAAAAAACATAAAATCAAACAAGAGCAAACAGTCGCTTTTTGGCCTTTTAACAAGAAATGATAAATGTAAATCTTGCTCCAAAGTTATTTCTAATCTTGATTTCAAACTTACTAAAGAAAATTTGAATTTACGATAACTAAAAAAAATCAACATTTTTGCAAGTACGCATTTTACATTTACATTTTTTACATTATGTTGTATTTATATTTTTTAAAAATCGTTTTATTTTACAATTTTTACATATTTAATAATACAATATAATAACCCAACATCTCCCCCCTTCGCCGCAAAGATCTGCGGTCG
Source organism: Listronotus oregonensis (assembly GCA_019359885.1). NCBI lineage: Eukaryota > Metazoa > Arthropoda > Insecta > Coleoptera > Curculionidae > Listronotus > Listronotus oregonensis. The sequence goes on from JAHBCN010022643.1 coordinate 6,253, forward strand.
GTAAAGAGCTAAGGAGTCTGAAGAACCTTTAGTATTAAAGGACATCGTCACGTTGTCATAAGCCAAGCGAACTGAGGACCAAGAGACTGAAACACATACACACTACTACTCTACAATGATCCTTAGTCCTTCGAAAAAGTTTTCCGTGATCACCCCATACCTAAACTCCTTAGATCTTGCGGCCTTTGCCGATATGAGTTGGGACTAACCTCCCAGCCTTAAAAACCGGGGATGGGCTTTAGTAGATTCTATCTTATAACGGTGTACCTTACCTTTTGGCTAGCCTCAGTTAATTTTTCTTCCGGGAAATACGTTATACGGTAAACTCCTTACCACAAGCCACAAGCTGGTCGTAAAAACGGGGATCGGGAAATCATAGAACGGCTGCAATCCGCAGGCTGGGTCAAACGTCTTATGCATTTAAGATCCCATGACTGAGGAGAGCGATGTCGGAACGTCGCCCGACACTTGTTCGCGATATTCATCATTATCATGAGGTTGCAAGTCTCTCCCACAAGTCCTCTCTTCAGAGTCCGAGGTGGACCTCGCGAATTGAAACTCGAACAACCCAAAGCCATCAACAGAGCCACCAGCGGGTGCTGGCGGACCAGTTGAGAGGTCAGGGGAAGTCCCGGAGTTCGAGGTACGAGTCGCGAGATCTTGGTTTCAAGGAGGCACGTTCAGGGATTTTTATTTGAAGTGACGGGTACCTGCGAGGTATGACCCCGATCATGTGGCGAACCATCATGCCGAAGATAAAAACGCATTCGTCCTGTGATCCCAGTTGGGTGAGCTTGTTAAAGCCCAGTTAGCGGGTGGACAATGTAGGTACCACAAATCGCTAACCAACCACTTAACGAGCATCCGAGTTCTCAAGCCCCGGACTCCTGCAAGGGAGATGCTTGAGGGGAGCTGCAGACCACCATTATGACCAAGGCTAAGGTAGATAGACGAAACGATGGTCTAGGGGATCATGGTAGAATAGAGGTGTGTGTGTGTGTTTCAGTCTTTAGGTCCTCAGTTTGCTTGGCTTATGACGACGTGACGATGTCCTTTAATACAATATGCAAATGTTTTAATCCAATGCAAAATGAATGATGATGCGTTTGTACACTCAATCCATGTCGCCTTTAGCAAAATCAAAGAAATGCGGCTGAAATATCAGCGCTCTTCTGCTCCTGGTATCTGTAGTTTATTAGAATTCATAATATATTTATAGCTATTTAACAAGCAAGGGTATTAATAACACAGGCCCACAAAAAAAATAAGTGGTGTGTGCTGGGTGTCGAAGTATGATTTTCTGGAGTATTTTTTTCCGCTAAATACGAATCTAAAGTCAAAATTGGCGGGTCAAACAGCAAATAATCTAGAAAAAGCGTAATTTTCGATATTCCAATTTTTTTATTTAAAACGTCAATATCTTAAAAACTATAAGAGATACACAAAACTTTATGTGACATAAACAATGTATTTTTAGTAGGCCTTTAATTTAAGTTATATAACATTTTTGTCTAAATGCAATATTTTTCGAGTTATAATCGAAAAACCGAATTTTCAGGATTTTTTCAAGGTTACCTCTGAAAAAAAATTGAAAATGACTTTTTTTATTTTTGGATTTTTTCCGCAAATTTTAGGTGATTTGGGATTTAAATAAACAAAATAAATTATTTATTATAATAAAAACCCAAAAATCACATTATTAAAAAACGATTCCTATGTTGGACTGAAATGTTTTGTCAAAATTACATTTTTGTTTATATCTCCTTTATTATTTATCTTATTAAAAATGTTTATATAACTTTTATATAGAAAATTTAAAACGCTCTCATTTTTGTTCTATGAAATTTTTTGTATCTCTTATAGTTTATGTGGTCGTACCCCAAACATTCCGTGGTAGCAGGTTTTTGCCGGTAAATGTACCGTGTCGGTTTTTTGGGGTTTTCTCGAATTTTTGCTGATTAACCCCCAATTTTGACTTCATATTCGTGTTCAGCGGAAAAAAAATACTTCAGAAAATACTAGTCAGACACCCAGCACACACCACTTATTTTTTTATGGGCCTGTGTAATGGCAATTAATGATCTACACATTTAATGCACAAACATAACGAGCACGTTAGGGATTTAGATCATTAATCGTCAATTAATGCCCAAGTTAAGTACAATATTTTTTCGGCAATTATCGTGTTATTAAGTTTTAAGAGTCATAATTTTTGTCTAAATTTTTTTTCGGATGTATTTTGATTTTAGGAATCTAACCTAACAAGGGTCTTAATGTTATTTTTCGAATTAAAAGGTTATATTGAGTATGTTTCAAACCAAAAAAATATTTTGTGTATGTTAAGTTACCTATGATAAAATTGTCTATTACTTAAAAATTATACATTAATGAGGCTTATTAATGAATGATTTTTATATACGTTAATAGTACATATAAATAAACAATCGCCGAAAAAAAATAAGTGATGCAAGGAGTCCTTTGAAGAAGATAAACTGTCGTCCCCACTGATGTTTACAACAATTCTACTTGCGCTAAGATCATCCTAGAACACTTTATATACAGGGTGTCACAGAATATGTGGGCAATCTCTCGGAATTTAATAGAAAACTTAAAAATATTATGACAACTTCGCATAAACTTTTTTCCTACGACCGCGACCCTCCCCTACGGAGATACAGGTACATAAAGGACGCCCCTGGAAATCGTTTTTGTTTAAATAACTTTTAGAATACTAGGCGTAATTTAATATTTTTTTAATATGATGGTTACTAGATAGGTCTTCTTAAAAGAAACCCATTAAATATATATTAAATAAATTAAATAAAAAAATTAGTTTGCCAGGGACGGACTAGCTCTGACACATTATTAGCATTTTTTTAACACCCTGTATGATAAAGGCTCAACAATATTATTTTTGAATAGCTTTAACCTTAAACTAAAAAAAGGTATTCTTGATTGACATCAATAAAATCAACTGTTTACGAAAAATAAAATATCATGGTTGGTAATTTTTTTTTACATTATACAGGGTGTTTTATAATTGTACATCAATATTTAGGAAAGCAATTTTCGGGTCTATTTTAAGAAGAAAACTTCATATGAAAGTGTGTCCTAAAAGTCTTAACTTTTAAGATACAGGGTGGTAAAATTTTGAAAAATAAATCATTTATTATTAATATCTGTAATACCACTTTAGATATTTTAATGAAATTTGACATAAATTTACTGTGTATTAAGAAGCATTCTTTAGTGTACCACATTTTTTTCACCAGTGGCGTTCGTACAGAATTTGACCTGCCTATTTTGGCAAATAAAAAAAAAATGTGGTACACTTAAAAATACCTCTAGATACATAGTACATGTATGCCAAATTTCATTAAAATATCTAAAGTGGTATTACAGATATTAATAATAAATTATTTATTTTTTAAAATTTTACCATCCTGTATCTCAAAAGTTAGGAAGTTTAGGACATGCGTTCATATGAAGTTTTCTTCTTAAAATGGACCCAAAAATTGCCTCCTTGAATATTGACGTACAACTAGAAAACACCCTGTATAATGTAAAAAATATTACCAAATATGATATTTTATTTCTCGTAAACAGTTGATTTTATCGATGTCAATCAAGGATACCTTTTTTTTAGTTAACTATCCAAAAATAGTATTGTTAAGACTGTATCATGCAGGGTGTTAAAAATATTGCTATTATTTTGTCAGAGCTAGTCCGTCCCTGGCAAACTAAATAAGCCAAATATAATTTAATGGGTTCATTTTAAAAGACTTATTTAGTAACCATCATATTAAAAAAAGATTAAAGTACGCCTAATATTTTAAAAGTTATTAAAAAAATAAACGATTTCCAGGGTCGTCCGTTGTGTACCTGTATCTCCATAGGAAAGTTTGTAGGAAAAAATTTTATGGGAACTTGTCATAATATTTTTGGGTTTTCTATTAGATTCCGGGAGTATATTAAGATCGCCTAGAAACGAACAATCTGCTTCAACATTGTTGTATAAATCATTAGTGTCCTTACGCAGGTAATCCCTTAGTTCTTTTAAAAAGTCACGTGCCTATGTTGTAAAACGGACACATCAAGAGACGCTGAGTCTTAGCTGTCTTTTATAAAGAACTGTAAATTATAATGTGTCAAGAATATAAGGTGGCATTAGAGGAAGTCGGTGGTGTTGTACGACATCCGCTTAAATATTCGAACGAGTGGGTTCCTATTGTTGGCACGGCTATTGTCTATATTTATGTGAAGAACAACAACTGAAGTCGGAAACGTGACGCCGAATTGTAATTTATACGTAGATGTAATTAAATCTTTGAATCACTCTAGCAAAAAGGATTTTAAAGTTTTAGTAAAGATAGGAAAAGGTAGTTCAGTTGTAATTAAAAAAAATATTTGGAATTTGTTTAGGATATTTTTTTTATCTAAACCTGTTTAATCATGTATGGTGGGAAGATTAGTTAAAAAGGGGTTCTGGCAGAATTTATGAGTCACAGGGATTTGATAAAGTATTTTGTTAAACGATCAATTAGGAAAACAAGCATTATTGGTAGAAAACATTAAAAAATTACCTTAGGGTACTGCACAAAATTGTTGAAAAAAGGGCTTAATTCTCATATTTTATCTTAATTACAGATAAACATTAACGGAGTGAAAGAAAAATTAGCTTCATCTTTTTTTATTATTCGGAAAAATGTTACTCTTAATTATTGGGTTTATTAATTCCAACATTTGTAAATGTGATATTAAAAAAACTCGTAAGGAAAAGTATGACAGAAGTTACCAAAATTTCATTGTTGTCTCCATTTTACCATATAAACCGATACATGATGTCTTAGTATATATATATATATATATATATATATATATATATATATATATATATATATATATATATATATATATATATATATATATATATATTTTTTTCGTTTTCGGTTTCTTGGTTTTAGGTCGGCCAGAATGTAAACATTATGTCTGGATTTCCCAAGCTCTTTTTAAAATTAAGAAATACAACACGAAATAATATACACTAAAGTCCCATTTATTCACATACTTATGTAATATGTATATACATATCTATCAGGTTAAAACATATTAAAAATTAGAATACTCTGCGAAAAAAAAAAAAAAAAAAAAAAAAAAAAAAAAAAAAAAAAAAAATATATATATATATATATATCCCAAATTAGTGGGGAATGTATGGGGATCTTGGAAACCACGATAGATAGAAAATCGGTTAAATGGGTAAAGTTTTGGGCAATTATGTTAGTAAGCTAATCCCGTTTACTACATGGTTTTATCTATTCAGGTTTTTGATAAATTTTAAAAAAACCTGAAACATGCATTTTCGAAAAACAGCCATATTTTTTTATAAGTGAAAATTTTTCAAATCTGTAAAAACTTCTTCAAAACAACTTTTTTTGTAGGATATGACCGAGTAGTCAATTTTTATTTTCTACGTTTCGGGTTTTTAGAATCATCATCAACTTTATTTTTTCATATGGAGGGCATATTGGATTTCTATGCAGCCAAATAGTGCTTTTTATTCTGATTTCAACAATGTATAACATGTTATAATTTAAGAGTTTATAACCTCATTTATTTCAAAAAACAAATATTTTCTCAGTTGGCCTTGATTCCGGCGAACGTAATTTTTTTTGTAAACAATAAAATATTAGTAATTGGCAAAATAGATAAGCTGAACAGATATTTTACAGAAATGGGTTTCGCAAACATAGCTATAACGTTAATACTTAATGTTTATTTTTTTGACCCCTGAGGTATTTACATTTCCTCATGAATCACCCTCACCCATTTTTTATATATAATATATATATATATATATATATATATATATATATATATATATATATATATATATATATATATATATATATTATATATTATAATTATTTTTAAAAAATGTAGTGTATTTTTTAATAAAATTACTTTATAAAAATAACTATATAAATAAACCTTTGTAAATCATTAATTTTAGAAACAAACTTTTTATTGCAAAAAATAAATTATCTATTTATTATCGATAATTGTATTTGAAAAGTCTTTTAAAAAAATTTCTTTTTTTTACTTAAATTTTTTTTTTGTAATAGCTCCCTTGGATATTTAATTTTGTTTTTTTATTTTAAATTTCTTTAAAAGGGCCAAAAAAATTTTATAATTTTTTTTAATATATTATGAAAAATTTAAAAAATGAAGAAATTTAAAATTTTTAATTTATTAAAAATTTTTAAAAAATTTTCCCTTTGTTTAATTTTTTTTGGGCACCTGTATATTTTCTTTACCAACAAAATCAATGTAAAATATAAAGCGTAATAAAAACTATACATGAAAAAAATTTTAATTGAATATTTTTCAAAAAAAAATAAAATTTTCCTTCGTTCCCTTTACCATCTAAATTTATAATCGATTTATTATGAAATTCCCAATTCCTTAATTTTAATCTGTTACTTTAACCAAATTATAAAATTCCATAGTTACAAAAAAGTTACTCTAGTCTTATGTCTATAGAATAACCCTTTTTTGTGGAATCAAGTTAAAAAGTTAGTGTTTTTTAAAAAACCGCTATATTTAATGAAGCACAAATTTTTTGGAATCTGAAAAAAATTACAAAATCTAAATAGTTAATAATTAGAATTTTTAAAAAATAATAATTATAATTTGGTAAATTTATTTACTATGTTTTAGAGTAGCATAAAGTGTTGCATACTATCGATATGGAAGTAAATTACCTCTTTTGTATAAAAAAGTATGGAATATCATAATTTGTCTAATAAAATGGAATAAACTTAAAAGTCAAAAAATTGGGGCAAATTTTGCCTTGATTATGAAAATAATGCCTGTTTATTTAAACACTTTT
>JAHBCN010022644.1:0-13152 GCA_019359885.1 Listronotus oregonensis
AAGTTTTTTTGGGGTTACTGTTTGAAAGCTAAAGGAGGGGACCATTTTTGGTACTGGCCCCAGAGTATAGCGAACTAAATGTGCTTAGCCCTATTGCCCCTTTTAAAACGGGCAGATGCCCGGGGAAAAAAAACAAAATTCCAAAACATCTACGTTTTAGTAGCAAGTCTGCCACCATTATCAAGATAAACTTAAATGAAAAAATATAGTAGAAATTGAAACTAAATTTATAAGAATTTTTTTGATCGTAAATTTTAATTCTGAACAATACATCTTAATAAAATTTTGCTCCAACTTCCACATTTAAAGTACTTTATTGGTAGTGATTTTTCCTATTTTCATTGTAACTGACCCTGTATAATACCAATATGGTTAAAATTTAGTGAAACTGCCGTTTCAGACCGTGCAGGCCACAACCAGTACTGTTTTTAAATTCAAAAATTTTTGGTCCATTTGTCCTATTCGGCCACCTATCCTGAGACACGCTGTAGATATGATATTTTTAATAGTATTTATGCAGTAAGGGCCGAGCACTGCGAAATAGGACGATCCGGACGATTTTGGTGTACCTAAAAACGCCGCACGCATTGCCTATCGATCAATAATCTTCCAGCAAACAATTTATTGAAGCGTCGGCGGTATTAAATTTATGTGTCATATATTTATTTCTGAAATAATTCTTTACTATCGAACGCCAACGCCAGTTGTCCCTTGTTTAATTATTTGCGACAAAATTTTTTTTTTAATAAAATAATAATTATTAAAATGGATGTTTAAATGGAAGAGAAAATTAAAATTATTGAATGGTATCACCGTGAAAATCCTGTTAGGGAATTGGGGGGAATTATTTATTAATTTATTTTCAACCAGGCCGACTTAGATTTCCACATTCACCAGCAAAAAATTTCTGACATTTGGTTGTTTAACCCAGAAAACATAAACATGATAGTGCCCCAGAAGAAAACAACGAAAGGGAAATGAAGGAAATTATGCTATGGCAAGTGTTATTGCAAACCCAATTTCCATTGCAGAACAGGTTGATTTGAAAAGATTAGTGGGAAAAGCAAAAAAAAAATGGATACCGATCCTACAAAGTAAGAAAAACCCATGAAATTTTCCTGATGATCATTTTAGTAATGGAATGGAAAATAACAATAAAAATTCATAACATTGTTTTTACTGATGAATCGAATTTCCATTCTGGTTTCACCCAACGATTTTATTCTCTGGGGTCATAAAATCATAAATTTATGGTTTCAGGAGAATAGGGCTAATAATCCACAAGAATTGCAATTACAAATTGAGAATTCTTTTGATTACCCCAACATTCTAGCAAATGTCAGGAGGCTTTTTTAAAAGAAATCCTTGGTTTTGTTTGGCCAAGAAGGTGGTTTATTTGAGCATCTTATAACTTAAAAGAGTTTTTCTTTTTTTTATTCTATGAATGCACATTAATTTAATTTTTAAAAATAACTTTTTACGTTATTTTATTTTATTAGGAAAAACTTTTTGGGTTCAAATGTGGGAAAACGTAGGCTCTCGTAAAACTAATTTTAAATTTATGGCTGATAAGAAACCCGATCGAAGCCGGTTGACCCAGCTAGCTCCGCCATTTGTTTTGTAAACACTGCATCCTCTTACTGAAAATAAAAACGTAGTACCTACACAACTAAACTGGGCAGATAATTCTTCCGAATTTATCACCGCACTCCCCACCAGTCTCAAAAAAAAATGAGCCACGGAGGAAACGAGACGGAAATTAAAATGCAAGCTACAAAATTATTATTGGTATTTTTAATTGGGCACATCCAAAATCGTCCAGGAGCCTCCTATGTTCGCAGAAGGGCGCTTTACTGTATTTTTCTACATTATTATTTAAATATATATTTATTTAGATTAGTTGAAGTTATTGCAAAATAGTTTTTTGTTTATTAATTTTTTTACTACTAATGTAAATAAAAAACATATGTTAATTAAAAACTACTTAATTTTTAATGTAATATAAAAATTATAATAAATTTGTATATATAAAATAAACGTTGTTTTATTAATAGATAACTACCTTTGCTAGCGAGTTACTAATTTGAGAGAAAATTGGACTGTATTTGATCAAATTCGATAAAGTTAAAAAAAGGAAATTATGTTTCTTTACGGTGGAGCGACTAGATTAAAAAAAAAAGTAATAATTTTTGCAGATGCTGGAAATTATTTGGGCGACTATATAATATAGCAGCTGGGTCAGATACTCATTGAGCTAGAAATTAAGTCATAAGGATTGCTGCGTCTTACTATCAATGCGTTTTTAATATATTTTCAGACGTCGTTGGACTATATTTTTTTACAAAGCATTTTTAAAACTCGCTTTGTAATATACATTCGTTGTTTTGGTTTTTCATACACGACAATGCTGAAGACAAGGAGAATATTTTGACGAAATAGACATATTATGACGTTAAGAAAAATAAAGACCGACTTAGCTTCCTAGATTATCAATACTGCTTTCCACAAATAATAAATACAGAAATCTGTTTTTTCTTGATATTTTGTTCGCCTAACGCTAGATGACGCAGACTCGTAATTAAATAATATTTCAGCTACTCTTCGAAAGGGGGCACTAACAACAATTTTATACCTACAGTAGACGATCTCGTGATTGGAGACAAATCCGTAAAAAAGGCGTGTAGTGTAAACTTCTGATTCACCGGGATATTCCAATATCAAATAAATATTATTGCTCCATGAATTTCTAACCCATTTAAATAATTAAGGTGTTATCTTTGACAGGGATTTAAATTTTCTGTCAAGAGTCTAGAACTATTCCGCAACATAAGTATTTTGACTACACAGTCACGCACTTCGATCATACACTTTCTAGAGGCACCCTTGCAGCTAGAACGTGAGAACAAGCGTGCGAGAAAGAATGCGCCAGTAAGTTTAATCCCTTTCTCTAGCTCCGCCAGCTGATTGGTCAGTAAAGAGGGGTATATACCCTTGAAATAAAACAGTAAATTTCGATAACAATGTTTAATAATCCAATAAAAAATATAATATCAATAATCTCTAAAAAATTAACATAATAATGCAAAGAATCTGTAAAAATATTAATAACTATAAATTTTAAAAGAGAAAAACCCTTCATATTCTGGATTTTTAACTAACAAATTTAGGAATTTATTTTACAATAAGAATTAAATCTTTAGGATGTTTTTTTTATTTAGAAATATTTTTAATTTTTTGTAACACCCAGTCTTAAAAAAAAAAGTGTACACTATATTTGAATAAAAAAAGACCTTACATTAAATATGCTTTCCCCAAATTTTCAAAATTTTGAACAGTGAATTAAAACCTGGGAAAAAACTGGATTTGACAAGCGAATACATTGTTGAGCAATGAATTAAAATCTGGTCAAGTTTATTTGAAAAGAAGTTACATACATTGATACAAAAATGTCAATTTTATAAATTGAATTTAATAAAATGTACACTGTCAACCGGATCAACTTGACATTTTACATCATTTGGTTTTTAATTTAAATTGATTACAATGGGATTAAGGAGAAAAGTCTTGATTTCATCTGAAAACGTTTTTTTTTAAATATATTTCTGACGTTGCTACTTTTTATTAAAACGGTAAATCTTAATATCCTCATTAAAAAATTGATAATTATTTTAGTAAGAGCATAGATGAAAAGTTCCGGCCTAAACCCATAGAGGGCGTGAATGCGTTATATGACCGCATATTAAAAAAATCTTGCGGTAAAAAATTTGCTTTTTTCCCTTCTAAGGCTGAAAACCTTTCATCTCATCCACATATATTAAAGATCAAAACATGTGTTTTAACAAAACAATTACGATTTATCCTTCTTTATCTGCAGATCCAGAACTTTTTCGCTCTCATAATCGGGTTTGGACAGCTCCCTGAAGGGTTCGTCGTCGACGAAGCATATTTCGTGACCGTCCGGATCCGCCAATATGATCACACGGACGTCTGCTTTACCGGGAGTGGGGAGAGTTATTAAGGGCGTTAAAATCGTTTGTTTGTGGTCCCTTATGAGTTTGTCCAGACGTTCTTGCTCGTCGTGCGGGATGGAGAACGCTATGCGACCGTAGGCTTGGCGTCTGTCGACTGGCCCTTCTATGTACATAAAGAAAACTTTTGTTAATAATAATAATATTGCTTTATTGTCATATTAGATTATAAATCTTTTCGATAAAGCAGAAAAAATTAAAACTATGATAATAACAAAGAATAATAATAAACTATATGATATTATGAGGAAAAACGACAATATGATGGTTCTATGGAATAAATCTAGTCTAAATTATCTTTAAAGTAGTCAGATAATATGTAATAGGTCTTTTCTAGCAATAAATTTTTGATAGACAATTTAAATTTATAAAAACTATCCATACTTCAAGTCCAAAATTTCTGTCAATGACGCATCGCTCGCTTTTAGAGTGCCCCGGGTTGTGTGGGGTCAGGGGAATCAATTCCAGTGGCGTATGCATTTTAGAAAATAAATGATAAAATTTCGTCAAAACATGAAAATATTTTTTACAAGCAAAAGTTATTTTCTCACATTTTCATCAACCCTTTAAATTAGTAACAAGCCTATATTATTTTGGTATTATTTGGATTAATTAAAAATGTAATTTTTTTGCTTAACTTTGCACACCTCCTATTTTGAGGTCATAGAACACAAATTTGAGTTTTTTGGCAATTTTTCAACGTTTTTCAAAAAAATACATTTTTTAGTTTAATTTTACCTTCTCTGATTTTATTTTGCTACATGAAAAAAATAATAAAATTTTAGTCTTAACATAAATTAAAAAAGATGTAAAAGCAGAACGATAGACAATCAAAAGTTACACCGACTTGCCAATTCACCACCGATCTTGTAATTTCAATATTAAATACGATATTCACACGCATTGCTTCATCAAAAATATCCACTATATAAGGAACACGAAAGCTCTGAGATCATCAGCTTTAGAATCCAATAACTATTTCGGGTCTTTCGTGTTCCATATTTAGGATTTCCATATCGAGAATATTTTTGATCAAAATTGCGGGTCGAGCGAAGCAAGGTTCGCATACCTTATAAAAATGTCATTAAGAAAACTATTACAACCTGGTAACAGGTCAACATTTTTAGAATTTCGAGTTGAATTCGGACGTAAACGTTTTACTACTTTTTATTTAAAATTAAGGTTTTTTCCTTACTTTTTAAGTGTTTTTTTTTAATATTAACATAGTATGAGTTTTTTAAATATGTTTTCGTGCAAATGACAGAATTTAAAGGAATATGTCGTAAAATAAAATTAAACAATTCAGTTATTATTATTTTTTAAATACTATAAGAGGCAGCCAAAAAACAGCTTCTGATTCATGTTTAACAATCGAAAAGTAAAAAGTGTGCAAAAAAATAGCGAAAAAATCGCATTTTCCAGTATCCGAATAATTACTAATATTGATTTTTTTGCCTTTTAAAACTCTGAATACCATACGCGAAAAACTTTGTTAAAGTTGCACATATCTCGCAGCATCCAAAGTGGTTAGTTTGGATTCGTTCGAATCCCATGGTAAACATTTTTAACCATTATTCGTTCTTTTAACGTTAACTGAGTTTTTTTGTAGGCGGATAACTAGTTAAAGGTTGGTTAATATTCATAGTTTACAGAATTAAAAGCACTTAACAACACTAAATCTTTATATACAATTATATACACTAAATAAGATAAACTATTATAAAATTGGCACAAAACAATATCTATATACTACAATTATTAGAAATTTATAATATTTAGAAAATACCCTGTATAGCAATTAAAATTTAAACTTACAAAATCTATCCATAATTAATAATAACTAAATAAAATCATTGAACAGCACGAAAACCCTGTCGATACGCTCATTTTCAAGTCTATTCAAGTTGTAAACTAAGGAATGTGTGTTGCCACTTTTAGTGTCTTCTCGATAACAATGATTTCAATACATATTGGCGTGCTATTTTAAGTGCGATCGCTGGCTGGTGATTTATTCTTGCAATTATGACAACGTGGCGATGAAACTTTTGGCCGGTTCACTATTATTTGAGCGGAAAAGTATATCATAGGCTTAAAAATCATTTACTAGTGTTAGATTTTTATTCAGCCGCTTCGTCGGTTGGGTGGCCGGTATTAAATGAGTCACTGACAGAAATTTTGGACTTTAGGTATAGGGTCTGGTAAAGAAAACCACCCACAAAATTGGACGATTTTTAAAATTTTTACCAAGAACATCGCAATTGAAATTCTAAAAATTGGTCATTATTTGATATTGTTACAGACTTTAATATCTGTTTTAGTTAATAGAATTGTAAAAGGTTAGAATTATTTTATTTAGGTTAATAATTTATTAAAAATAGGTTACCTTAGTTTTTCCCTTTTCGACGGTCATTGCGGATTATCCTGAGGGCGCTGGAGACATCTATTTAAACTTTCTTGCATCCTGTAGTAAAAGAATTCTTCCAGCTAATTCTAGACTTTTCCATTCTTTTCCATATTACTATATAAAGCGCGAAGGAAATCTGCACGGGCCAGTTTTAGTTTTGATTCCGACAGATAAGAAGTTGACAGACAGTTAAAGGTTAAACAGTTGTCATTATTACGTTACGTTAAAGTGTTACCATAGAAACTTTTTAAACCAGATATCCAAAAAGGGTTTAAAACCGGGATCCGTGTTTTTAAGGGTGTCACGGAACAATATTTTATTTCAAATATTTACGATTTATTTGTAAAAATAGATGAGGCTTTACAAGACGTTTAAGTGTTCCAAACGGAAATATTATTAATTTATAAAAAAAAACTTTTTACCATTAAGATTATTTTCATTAAATCAAACATATTTGAAATTCATTTTTTGTATATCATTTTCAATTAGGTGCTTTAAAAAAAAAAAATTTTGGAAACCCCAATTAAATAATTATTTTATTATAAATTATTGGAAGGTATTATTTTATTTTAAACCTTCCTATTTTTTTAATTTCAAGCTTAGTTTCGTTTTCTTTAAATCCAACCAAAGCTGTCTTATCTGTTCTCATAAATAGTGAGACCGAGGATGCCATTCCAATAGTTGATTGATTTAGAGAGACTTGAAGAAGCCAGGGTAACTTTTAGTACAGGATCTAAAAAAAAAAGTAAACTGTTATTAAAAAACCAATAGCAAAATAAAGAGATTTTTAATCCTCCTATATCGCTAATGTCAAAGACAATTATTGTTTTCACTACAGACGCACAAACAATGCAAATTTTTTTGGAAAGCAGTGGCGGCTTGGGGGTTTAAAAAAAAGAAGGTGGCAATTCTAATGGTTTTTTAAAAATAAATAAATAACCACAATAAACTTAATGTAAATAAATAGACATACAAAAACTGTAAAAAAAAATCATACAAGTAGCTACATATGTTACACATATAACCAAAAAAAAAATACTTCAATAAATCGTAAATTAGCCTGCGAGATAAATAAAGGTTTGGGTGGGATGCAACCGCATGCCGCTTATGAGACTAAATTCAGCGCCCAATGCCAAGATAGGCAACCCTTTATACTTACGCGTACTTGTAATGAATCCAATTGGGTTTGCATTTTGATTGCAACCACGCATCGGCATCGGTTTAGCATGCGACGCGACGGGTCGCGCGATTAAATTAATGATATTTTAGCGACAGCAGTCAAGTTTTTAATAATTTGGCTGTTATTTCCCAGATAACATTAATAAAACAATAAATACAAAATGTTCAATAAATTTTTAAAAAAATTTTTAACTATGTAATGATTAATATATATATATAAATATATATATATATATATATATATATATATATATATATATATATATATATATATATATATATATATATATATATATATATAATATATATATATATATATATATATATATATATATATATATATATATATATATATATATATATATATATATATATATATATATATATATATATATATATATAATATTTCTTTAACCATTATTTATAAATTTCTTTTTATTCTTTGGGGAAAAGGGGTTTAAAAAAGCAAATGGTGGAAGTTTATTGCAACGTTTCGCACATTATTTATTGTGCTTTTTCAAGCGTAAGTATCTAAAAAAAAAAGAATTAAAATCAAAACATAATTAAAACAGAACATCACACAGTATTTTTAATATTAAAAGATTAGTGTAAACCATAAAACGAATTACAATTTTAAAATCAACATTTAAAAAGTTCTATCCTAACACAAAATCAGGTACATAATAAAATTAATTTAAACAGGATGCCTACCTTGGAGTTCTGATACATTTTTATAACTAAAAGAATTTTAAATCTATGTCCGTTTGATTTATTTTTTATTTTGATGATATATTTTTTTTTAAATAAAGGAACTAAAAAGAGGTAAAGGCTTGCTATTTGCATATTTGTTTTTCGATATGCTGTTTCAGGGAAGTGGTCGCTGTTATAAATATTGTTTATACAGTGTGATAAGGTATTAATATTTGATTGTAAAACATTTTTTGGATTGATTAATTAAAATAAATTTATAAAATTGTTTATCTTTTTTTTCATTGACAGCCCCTTTTTTTTTTTTTATTTCGATCATTTCCCTTTTATTGTTAGTTTTTTTTAATTAGAATCTTGTGACAGTATTTTATTTTTTAAAATTAAATTCATGCTTTGTTTGAGATTCGTGTTTATGTAGAGCAGTTGAAGCATTTTGGGATATTTTCCGTTTAGTCTATTTTCTAAGCATTGTGTCGTCATTCCAATATATTTTTTAGGACAATTTAGGCATGGAATGGAGTAAATTAGGTTTGACTTTTTTTTCTTTGGTATTGGACTTTTTAAAGGTGTAAATAACGAGTTTACTAAATTATGTGCTTTATGACAAACAACCACGTTATACTTGGAAAGAATGTGTTTTATTTTTTGTGAAAGACCATCAATATAAGGCATAGCTATGTATTTGTTTTCTTCTTTGTTCATATCTTTCGGAGTTTTTTGTAATTTATTGTAAAATAAATATGTTCTTTGGTTGATAACCCTAGATATGGTGTTTTCGGGGTAGTGGTTGTTTACTAAGGTCTGCTTTACTTTTTGTAAAATTTCTGGTCGATATTCCGCAGAGGTTAACGCAATGGCTCGGTCGGTAAGACCTATTATAACACTATTTCTTTGATTTTTTGGATGACTAGAATTAAAATTAAGATAACGACCAGACCACGTATCTTTGGTATACCATTTAGTTTTAAGTTTTTGTTGTTTATTATCTCTTATTATTGTAAGATCTAGAAAATTTATTTGGTTGTTTTTTTTCTGTTTCTATTGTGAATTGTAACTTGGGATGGAAGTTATTAAATGCATTTAATATATCGTTAACCTTATCTTGTGGCACTGCTGTTAAACAGTCATCGACAAACCTTTTAAAGAAAATTATATTAAAGTCTAGGTTTTTAATTACATTTTCTTCCAAATATTCCATCACGAAGCTGTAGCTACTGTAGAAGAGATGGGCGAACCCATTGCACAACCATTTAATTGTTGGAAAATGTATTTGCATATTGAAAATAATTATTATTTAAAGCCAGGTGTTGTGCCTTCGATAAAATCATTTAGGTTAAGTAATGTATGTTCTTTTAAAAGATTCCATTTTGGTTATTAATTTGAAACAAGTTCGTTCGAATATTGGTATATAAAGATATCACATCAAGAGATATTAGTGAATAGTTATTAGGTATATCCAGGTATAGATAAACTGTTTAAAATTAAAAGAGTCTTTAATATAATAATCATTTTGTCCGCAAATTCTTGGATATTAATAGTTGGAAAGATATTTGGATATTTTGTAAAACGGCATTGGATATCAGGAAACTATTGGTCTTAAACCTTTTAAAAGTCCAATACCAAAGAAAAAAGTCAAACCTAATTTACTCCATTCCATGCCAAATTGTCCTAAAATATATTGGAATGACTACACAATGGTATAATGCTTCAACTGCTCTACATAAACACGAATCTCAAACAAAGCATGAATTTAATGTTAAAGAAACTAAAATACTGTCACAAGATTCTAATTACAAAAACTAACAATCAAAGAAATGATCGAATATAAAAAAGAAAAAGGAGCTGTGAATGACAAAAAGGATATTAATAATCTTAGTCAAATCTATTTTAATTTAATCAATAAAATGTTTTACAATCAAATATTAATACACTTATCACACTGTATAAACAATATTTATAACAGCGACCACTTCCCTGTATACAGCATATTGAAAAACAAATATGCAAATAGCAAGCCTTTACCTCTTTTTAGTTCCCTTTATTTAAAAAAAAAAAATATCATCAAAATAAAAATAAATCAAACGAACATAGATTTAAAATTCTTTAGTTATAAAAATGTATCAGAACTCCAAGGTAGGCATCCTGTTTAAATTAATTTTATTATGTACCTGATTTTGTGTTAGGATAGAACTTTTTAAATGTTGATTTTAAAATTGTAATTCGTTTCATGGTTTACACTAATCTTTTAATACTCTAAAAATAGTTTGTGATGTTCTGTTTTAATTATGTTTTGATTTTAATTCTATTTTTAGATACTTACGCTTGAAAAAGCACAATAAATAATGTGCGAAACGTTGCAATAAACTTCCACCATTTGCTTTATTAACCTATTCCCAAGAATAAAAGGAAATTTATATATATATATATATATATATATATATATATATATATATATATATATATATATATATATATATATATATATATATATATATATATATTTATTTTTAAAATTTTATTTTAAACCTTTTTTTGGGGGGTTTAAAAACCCAAGGAGGAGCGCCACTAACCACAACTAACCTGAGAAATCACCATTATTTACTGCATTCCTCTAATAAGTAAGAGGTAATATTTCTCCCCCAGGTAAAAATAATATTAAAAAAAAACCTAGGTAAATAATGAAAAAAAGTCTGCTCTCAGGTATAGTCATATTTATAGAAATTGGGGGCAATTTTTGTGTAAAAGGGTCCCGATTAATTTTGACTTGTTAAGAAGTGTATGGTTGATAAACCTGTCACTGGCAAATTTTTAAAATGGTAAATAATTAATTTTGTCAATTATTGAGACCACTATAACTTTGGGAGAGCACGTTATTATACAGTGCTTTCATTTCAAAACGAACCACCCTAAATATCTTTAAAAAAAAACACTCACCAAAAAAACAAAGAAACACGTCGATTTAGATATACAGGGGAAGTTTAATTTCGTATTTGATAAAATTTTATCGGTCACCTCCTAACCTCCAGTTAACCTCACTTTGATATGTCAAATGGCAACCCCCATAGTGTGACACATCATTGTAAGCGGCATGAAATTTGCTATCCAACAGTACTAAGAAACTTTAAATCGATGGACGTAGAAGCGACTTAGAAGTAAAAATGTGTGTTAATTAGTTTATCGTGTTCAAATAATTTATTTTATCAAATGCTCAAAATGTGCGCCGTTATTGGCGAGACAATAATAAAGTCTGTTTTGAAATTCTTCGCGAACGTTGGCGAAAGTTTGTCTGGTAATACCTCTGCATTCTAGTGTAATTCTACATTTAAGTTCTTGAATATTTGCAGGTGGCGTTTTGTACACTTTACTTTTTAAATAACCCCAGAGGAAAAAGTCTAGAGGAGTTAAGTCTGGAGACCGTGCTGGCCATTCGATGGCACCTCGTCTGCCTATCCATGTGCCTGGAAACTGTTCATTGAGCCACTCTCGAACTGCTAAAGCATAGTGGGGAGGGGCTCCATCTTGCTGGAAATGCAAATTATTTTCACTGAGTTCCATAGCACCATTTTCATCCACCTGATTTTCCAAAGATTGGACGATAGAAGGGTATATCGCATTTTCCAAAAGGTTCAGATACAGTTGCCCAGTTAAATTTTCTTCCAGAAAGAATGGCCCGATAATTTCGTTTCCATAAATACCTGCCCAAACGTTGATCTTCTCTGGAAATTGAGTATGTCCTTCCTGAAATATGTGCGGATTTTCATTATCCCAATATCTGCAGTTATGTCTATTAAGAATTCCATTTAAGAAGAAAGTTGATTCGTCAGAAAAGCAGATATTTTTGATCAAATGAGGGTCTTCGTCAATTCGCTGGCACATTGATTCGCAAAATTCTATTCTTCTATCATAATCGTCTTCGTTGAGTTCATGAAGAATTTGTATTTTGTATGGAAAAAACTTATTCTTTTTCAAAATTTTGTGCACGGAACCCGTAGAAATATTGGTCAGCTTAGAAACTTTTGGAATAGACAACGTCGGATCTATTGCGAACTGTCCTAGTACCTCAACCTGGCGTGCTTCGTCTAAAACCCTTTCATTAGTACTTTTCTTGTTGCATACAGATCCAGTTTCTTCAAACTTACGCACCAATTCCATTACATATTTATGCCCCACGTTTTTATTTTGATGCCTCTCATTGAATACTCTGGCGGTTCTACGCGCGCATCGATCTTCAGCCCCATATAGGAAAATTATTTCTATTCTCTCTGCTAGAGTATACACCATTTTAAAATCAAGATTCTTAATTTTAAACTAACGATGTCAAAATGACAATCCTAACAGTAATATTTAACTGGTTCCTAAACGTCTTAAAAACTTGTGCTATTGCAGTGTTTTGCTGTAGCAGGTAACACAAAAAATAATAATTGGAATGAATGCACACTAAAATAGTCTGCGAGGAATTTCAAAACAAGCTTGTCTCGCCAATAACGGCGCACATTTTGAGCATTTGATAAAATAAATTATTTGAACACGATAAACTAATTAACACACATTTTTACTTCTAAGTCGCTTCTACGTCCATCGATTTAAAGTTTCTTAGTACTGTTGGATAGCAAATTTCATGCCGCTTACAATGATGTGTCACACTATGGGGGTTGCCATTTGACATATCAAAGTGAGGTTAACTGGAGGTTAGGAGGTGACCGATAAAATTTTATCAAATACGAAATTAAACTTCCCCCTGTATATCTAAATCGACGTGTTTCTTTGTTTTTTTGGTGAGTGTTTTTTTTAAAGATATTTAGGGTGGTTCGTTTTGAAATGAAAGCACTGTAT
>JAHBCN010022644.1:13169-31935 GCA_019359885.1 Listronotus oregonensis
TATCAATACTTTTCCAAAAATAATAAATACAGAAATTTTTTTTTTCTTTGATATTTTGTTCGCCTAACGAATGACGAACTCGTAATTAAATAATATTTCAGCTACTCTTCGAAAGAGGGCACTAACAACAATTTTATACCTACAGTAGACTGGGGACGATCTCGTGATTGGAGACAAATATAAATTTAAAAAAGGCGTGTATAAACTTTGATTTCCCGGTTATTCCAATGTCAAATAAATATTATTCCCTCCATGAATCATGAATTTTAACCCATTTAGATAAATAAAACATTTTTTTGCGACTGGCGGCTTAAGCCTTTAACATCTTACAGCGTGACGTCAGAAAAATTGATCACAAAAATGCATTTTTCAATAATGTCAAAAATGACATCATAGGATGGAATGTGGACCTGCGCCTCCATATTCCATTGTTCATGCCCTCAGTAGTCATGGGGGGTTTGTTATATAAAATTGCACAAAAGAAATGGAAATATATGTTGTTTTGATAATAAAGTAATTAAACAATTATAAACAAAAATTGGTAGTTCACAACGTGTTTTATGTCAAATTGCCCCTCCACAGATGGCTTACAAATTTGTTGGCGTCCCCGAGACGGCTAAAAAAAAGCTGTAAGACGCGGTAAGCGTGACGTCATGACTAATTCGCTAAAATGGCATAGCTTGAGCGCCTTCACCGCGTCTAAGACGGAAAATATGGTTAAGGTGTTATCTTTAAGGGATTTAAATTTTCCTGTCAAGAGCCCAAACCCATTGCCTAACCATATTTTTGCCACAACATAAGTATTTTGACTAGTCACGACTTGGATCATACACCTTTTAGAGGCACCCTTGCAGCTAGAACTTTAAGAACAAGCGTGCGAAAAAAGAATGCGCCAGTAAAGCTTACCCTTTCTCGCTCGCCATTTGGTCAGTAAAGAGGGGATATACCCCTTGAAATAAAACAGTAAATTTCGATAACAATGTTTAATAATCCAATAAAAAATATAATATCAATAATCTCAAAAAAATTAACATAATAATGCAAAGCAATCTGTAAAAAATATTAATAACAATACTAGTATTTAAGAGAGAAAACCATTCATATTCTGGATTTTTTAACTAACAAATTTAGGAATTTATTTTTACAATAAAAATTAAATCTTTAGGTATGTTTTTGTTATTTAGAAATATTTTAGACTTTTTGTACACACCTAGTCTTAAAAAAAATGTAAAATAGTGTACACTATATTTGAATAACAAACAGACCTTACATTAACATATGCTTCTCCAATTGTCACATTTGAACAGTGAATTAAAACCTGGAAAAATCTGGATTTGACAAGCGAATACATTGTTGAGCAATGAATTAAAATCTGGTCAAGTTTGGATTTGACAAAAAGAAGTTACATACATTGATTCAAATGTCAATTTTATAATATTGAATTTAATAGAAATGTACACTGTCAACCGGATCAACTTAACATTTTACATCATTTGGTTTTTAATTTAAATTGATTACAATGCGATTAAGGGAGAAAAGTCTTGATTTCATCTGAAAAACGATTTTTTTTAAATATATTTCGGACGTTGCTACTTTTTACTAAAAAGTGTAAACCTTAATATCCTCATTAAAAAAATTGATAATTATTTTAGTACGAGCATGAGATGAAAAGTTGCCGGCCTAACCCATAGAGGGCGTGAATTGCCGTCATATGACCGCATATTAAAAAATTCTTGCTGGTAAAAAATTTGCTTTTTTCCTTACTAAGGCTGAAAACTTTTCATCTCATCCACATATATTAAAGATCAAAACATGTTTCAACAAAACAATTACGATTTATCCTTCTTTATCTGCAGATCCAACACTTTTTCGCTCTCGTAATCGGGTTTGGATAGTTCCCTGAAGGGTTCGTCGTCGACGAAGCATATTTCGTGACCGTCCGGATCCGCCAATATGATCACACGGACGTCCGCTTTACCGGGAGTGGGGAGAGTTATCAGGGGCGTTAAAATCGTCTGTTTGTGGTCCTTATGAGTTTGTCCGGATGTTCTTGCTCGTCGTGGGGATGGAGAACGCTATGCGACCGTATGCTTGGCGTCTGTCGACTGGCCCTTCTATGTACATAAAGAAAATTTGTTAATAATAATAATATTGCTTTATTGTCATATTAGATTATAAATCTTTTCGATAAAGCAGAAAAAATTAAAACTATGATAATAACAAAGAATAATAATAAACTATATGATATTATGAGGAAAAACGACAATATGATGGTTCTATGGAATAAATCTAGTCTAAATTATCTTTAAAGTAGTCAGATAATATGTAATAGGTCTTTTCTAGCAATAAATTTTTGATAGACAATTTAAATTTATAAAAACTATCCATACTTTAAGTCCAAAATTTCTTCAATGACGCATCGCTCGCTTTTAGAAGTGCCCCGTGGTTGTGTGGGGTCATGGGGAATCAATTCCATGGCGTATGCATTTTTTACTTTAATTTTACTTCTATGATTTTATTTTGCTACATGAAAAAAATAATAAAATTTTAGTCTTAACATAAATTAAAAAAGATGTAAAAGCAGAACGATAGACAATCCAAAGTTACACCGATCTTGCCAATTCACCACCGATCTTGCAATTTCAATATTAAATACGATATTCACACGCATTGCTTCATCAAAAATATCCACTATATAAGGAACACGAAAGCTCTGAGATCATCAGCTTGTAGAATCCAATAACTATTTCGGGTCTTTCGTGTTCCATATTTAGGATTTCCATATCGAGAATATTTTTTGATCAAAATTATGTTCTGCAAGGTTCGTCATACCTTATAAAAATGTCATTAAGAAAACTATTACAACCTGGTAACAGGTCAACATTTTTAGAATTTCGAGTTGAATTCGGACGTAAACTTTTACCTACTTTTTATGAAAAATTAAGATTTTTTCCTTACTTTTTAAGTGTTTTTTTTTAACATTAACATAGTATGAGTTTTTTAAATATGTTTTCGTGCAAATGACAGAATTTAAAGGAATATGTCGTAAAATAAAATTAAACAATTCAGTTATTATTTTTTTTAAATACTATAAGAGGCAGCCAAAAAACAGCTTCTGATTCATGTTTAACAATCGAAAAGTAAAAAAAGTGTGCAAAAAAATAGCGAAAAAATCGCATTTTCCAGTATCCGAATAATTACTAATATTGATTTTTTTGCCTTTTAAAAACTCTGAATACCGTACGCGAAAAAACGTTTGTTAAAGTTGCACATATCTCTGCAGCATCCAAAGTGGTTAGTTCTGGATTTCGCTCCCGAATCCCATGGTAAACATTTTTATCCATTATTGTTCTTTTAACGTTAACTGAGTTTTTTTTGTAGGCGGATAACTAGTTAAAAGGTTGGTTAATATTCATAGTTAACAGAATTAAAAGAGCACTTAACAACACTAAATCTTTATATACAATTATATACACTAAATAAGATAAACTATTATAAAATTGGCACAAAACAATATCTATATACTACAATTATTAGAAATTTATAATATTTAGAAAATACCCTGTATAGCAATTAAAATTTAAACTTACAAAATCTGTCCATAATCAATAATAACTAAATAAAATCATCGAACAGCAAAACCCTGTCGATACAGCTTATTTTCAAGTCTCTTCAAGTTGTAAACTAAGGAATGTTGTTGCCACTTTTATTGTCTTCCCGATAACAATGATTTCAATACATATTGGCGTGCTATTTTAAGTGCGATCGCTGGCTGTCATTTATTCTTGTAATAATGACGTGGCGATGAAACTTTTGGCCGGTTCACTGTTATTTGAGCGGAAAAGTATATCATAGGCTTAAAATCATTTACTAGTGTTAGATTTTTTATTCAGCCGCTTCGTCGGTTGGGTGGCCGGTATTAAATGAGTCACTGACAGAAATTTTGGACTTTAGGTATAGGGTCTGGTAAAGAAAACCACCCACGAAATTGGACGATTTTTAAAATTTTTACCAAGAAAATCGCAATTGAAATTATAAAAATTGGTCATTATTTGACATTTTATTTCAAATATTTACGATTTACGTGTAATAAAATAGATGAGGCTTTACAAGACGTTTACAGTGTTGCCAAACGGAAATATTATTAATTTATAATAAAAAACTTTGCCATTACTATTAAGATTATTTTCATTAAATCAAACATATTTGTAATTCATTTTTTGTATATCATTTTCAATTAAAAAAAATTGGTAATACCAATTAACCATAATTATTTTATCTATAAATTATTGGGAGGTATTATTTTATTTTATACTCTTACCTATTTCTTTAATTTCAAGCTTAGTTTCATTTTCTTTAAATCCAACCAAAGCTGTCTTATCTGTCCTCTCATAAATAGTGAGACCGAGGATGCCATTCCAATAGTTGATTGATTTAGAGAGACTTGAAGAAGCCAGGGTAACTTTTAGTACAGGATCTAAATAAAAAAGTAAACAGTTATTTAAAAACCAATAGCAAAATAAAGAGATTTTTAATCCTCCTATATCGCTAATGTCAAAGACAATTATTGTTTTCACTACAGACGCACAAAACAATGCTAAATTTTTGGTAATAGCAGTGGCGGCTTGTGGGTTAAAAAGTAAGGGGTTGCAATTCTAATGGTTCTTTAAAAAAATAAATAAATAACCACAATAAACTTAATGTAAATAAATAGACATACAAAAACTGTAATAAAAATCATACAAGTAGCTACATATGTAACACATATAACCAAAATAACAAATTATACTTCAATAAATCGTAAATTAGCCTCAGATAAATAAAGGTTTGCAGTGGGACTGCAAACGTGCCGCTTATGAGACTAAATTCAGCGCCCAATGCCAAGATAGGCAACTCCATATACTTACGCGTACTGAATAACAAGGAAGTTTAAAGGTGTATGGAAGCCCAATGCTAGGCCCATTTTGATCAAAAAAAAGTCCAGCCCAGTATGAAAATAACCGTCAGAGTTGGCTCCACCGATTTTGCGCAATAACGAAATTCCACGAAATAATTTAATGTGTTGTTTTCTTACACCGATAAATCAGTGGAAGGGCACATTATACTTTTATGAGAGCCGTATTAAATTTCGATTGTTTTGCTTTGTGGATTATTTTTTTGTGGTTGCAAAAGTTTTTTTGGATTGATTCCTTCTTATTTTAAGGGTTAGGGGTTTATTAAAGGACTATAATTTTTTGTTTATTGTTTGTTACTTATAATTTGCAACAAAAGACTGAGGTTGTATGGTTTTATCTTGCAAATCTAAGGGAAACATACCCCGGCATTTTTTTCTTTAGGTAAGTATTTTTAAAATTTAAATTAGGTGCTTTTATGAGACGTAACGTTAGGTAAACCAAATAAAAAAATAATATATCAACCATGTATTATAGAAAATGAAAATTTCAAAATAATTATCTTTTAGATGATTTTCACAATGTTTGTTTTTTTTTTCCCTTTTTTAAAAAAAAAAAATAAGGTTTACATTTGGGTAATTTTTTATTTTTATTTAATAATTTAGTACATTCTTTTAAATGATCAAAATTATTAATTACTGGGCAGACAGGCAAATTTAATATATACAGTTCCCCTCTAATTGAATAAAAGAAAGTAAATTTTTGTTAAAGTTCCTTTTTGCTTTTTCTGTATTTTGTTTAAAAGGAAATTAGATTTTTGGTTTTTTTAAAATTAAAAATTATCAACTTTTTAAGCTCAACATACTTTTAGACACATAATATTTAATGGTTATGTTACAATATACCTAGGTACCAAAGGTTACTAAACATTTTTAACCACTGTTATTCTGTTTTTATGAATGTTTGTTTATTAGGGGAAAAAAATATATGCCTAAAAGCAGTTATAAAAAATTTTAACTTTTTAATGTACAACTACAATCTTAGGATTAGATTAAATCATTTACACTATCTTTTCCCTTTCTTTTATCACAAAATTGGTGATAAGCATGAAACTTCATACAATGTTTGAAATTTATTTTAAAAAAAACGTTTTTTTTTTTTATTTTTATTTATTTTAAACTCCCCAAAAAAAGGGCCTTTTAAAAAAAAAAGGTAAAAAAATTAAACTATTTTTTTTCCATATTATATCCGATGATATAAAACCCAAAAATTTTAAACACAATAATTTTAAATATTCTATGGAGTACCATTTAAAAACCCAAAAAAAAGTAAAAAATAAAAAAAAAAGTGAATGCTTGAATTTGACATTTGATGATGTAAATTTTATAGATAATAACAAAGAATTATGAAAGTCCGGCTTTTTACCTACTATTCATTGCACAAACTCCGCGGGGCCAATCCCCCGATTCCCGCTGCCCTGCACGCCTGGACAATTTTGTTCTACGTAGTTGGGCTTCCATACACCTTTTAAACTTCCTTGATAGCAGAATCCAATTGGGTTTGCATTTTGATTGCAACCATTCACCGGCATCGGCTTCTAGGATGCGACGCGACGGGACGCGCGATTAAATTAATGATATTTTAGCGACAGCAGTCAAGTTTTAATAATTTTGGCTGTTATTTTGAGATGTCGACAATAAAACAATGAATACAGACGTTCGAATAAATTTTTAAAAAATCTGTAACTATGTAATGATTAATATATATGTACAGGGTGACTAATGTTGAGTGTCCTATTAAAGTTCTGGGGAAGAAAAAGAACTTTATGAAAATTAGTAATACCGGCATAAGAGGTAATAAGCTACAGTCTTTAAATAAAAAAAGGTTAAGTTAGACTGAAAACCAACGCAACATTGTAATTTTAAAATGGAACACCCCCTCATTGCATATTTGATTTCTACACAAAATTTAAGTAAAGTTTTATTAACATCTTCTAAAGACTAAATAAATAAGAAAATAATTAATCACTATTTTTTTAAAGGATAGAAAACACCATGTCCCAAAAAATTATTTACCGATATTAAATAACGATTAAAACTCATTTTTTAAATACAACACTGTATTTTATCCCATTTTTGAATAGACCAAATAATTTACCTTTCAAAATAAACCATACATCTTTCAAAAAATTCATTCTTTGCCACCGTTTTTCAAATATAAGCAAATTTTACCTTTTTTAAACATTTATTTTTTATTAATCAAACAAAATAAATATTTTTTAACTTATGTGTCAAATAGTTGTCAGAGCAATTTGAAATACAAACTTCCATGGCCTAAAATTGTAAAATTAAGCCGGTGGTTTACTGTGGATAGTATTTAAGAACAGGGAAAAAATTAAAATTGTTTGTATTTAAAAACGGTGACAGATGGGTATAGAAACATGTATGGACATTTTGTAGGTAAAATATTGGTCTATTTAAAAGTGGTATAAAAATAGAGTATGTTGTATTTAAAAAATTGAGATTTAATCATTATTTAATATCGGTAAATATGCAAATTTTTTGGGACATCCTGTAGGATATATTGCCATAATAGCATGTAGATCTTTTAAATACATGCATTGTCTAACCCCATAAAAAAATTCGGTATCCAGCTCGGTTAGGCGTAGATATTTAAACCTTTTTAACATGGTGATTTTCCTTTTAAAAATAGTATTAATTATTTTCTTAAAAACGGTAAGATATAGGTATAGAAACATTAATAAACTGTTAGAACTTTCAGGGTAGAGAACTCAAAACAGCGCAATGAAAAAAGAGGTGTCCACTTTAAAATTAGTAATGCCAGTTATTTAATGGGATCTGTAAACGCTGCACTTGCCAAAATATTTTTAGACTGTAGCTTATTACCTCTTATGCCCGTGTACCAAATTTCATAAAGTTTTGTTTGGTTCCCCTGTAAACTTTTAATAGGACACTCAACGTGAATCACCCTGTATATTTAAAATTTTATTTTAAACTTTTTTGGGGTTGTTAAAACCTAAGGAGGGAGCCACTGGGTAATATTAGGTTTAAGTGCTCGCTTACTCAGAGAGAAAATACGTCCACACCCTGCTAAGAGCAATGAGCACTGCTTGCCAAAGCTATAACAATGGTACCAGCAAGTACACAAAATTAAAATACACAGTAGGGGAACACTCCCTTCCTCCCCAAGACAAGAATGCCAAGAAGGAGCGGTGGCGAGTTAAGCTTTGGGCATTTTCGCAATACAGACTGTCGTCAGTCGTGGAGAGTTTTGTGTTCCCAAGCAATATTGATACCTTTGGTATTGTGATTTTCCTTGGTGTGACTAGGCTATTTTATATATTAACCAAATAATGGTGGTCTATTGTTCAGTGTATGGATGTTTTACAAAAATGGGTACTCCAGGGGTATCATTTTTTCGTTGTCCAAAAGATACAGAAGGGTATGTAAAATTATTTTATATTGGTACTATGAAAAAATCCTTAAATATAAATAGAGTAGAAGTACTTATTAGATTTTTTGTGTATATCTATAGGTGTAATAAATAGAATACATTTTTTCAGAAAATAGATTCAAAGTATTGACCTTTTGAAAGAAGTAAATATTTCCTGGTACTTAGTGGTTGCCTATACCTAAAGTCCAAAATTTCCTGTCAGTGACTCATTTAATACCGGCCACCCAACCGATGAAGCGGCTGAATAAAAATCCAACACTAGTAAATAATTTTTAAGCCTATGATATACTTTTCCGCTCAAATAACAGTGAACCGGCCAAAAGTTTCATCGCCACGTTGTCATAATTCGCAAGAATAAATCACCAGCCAGTGATCGCACTTAAAATATAACAATGCCAATATGCATTGAAATCATTGTTATCGGGAAGACAAATAAAGGGCAACACACATTCCTTAGTTTACAACTTAAGAGAGATGTGAAATAAGTGTATCAACAGGGTTTTGCAGTTGTTCGATGATTTTATTTAGTTATTATTGATTATGGACAGATTGTAAGTTTAAATTTTAATTAAGTTATGCAGGGTATTTTCTAAATATTATAAATTTCTAATAATTGTAGTATATAGATATTGTTTTGTTACCTTTATAATAGTTTATCTTATTTAGTGTATATAGTTGTATATAAAGATTTAGTGTTGTTAAGTGCTTTTAATTCTGTAAACTATGAATATTAACCAACCTTTAACTAGTTATCCGCCTACAAAAAACTCAGTTAACGTTAAAAAGAACGAATAATGGTTAAAAATGTTTACCAGGGGATTCGGGAACAAATCCAGAACAACACTTTGGATGCTGCAGAGATAGGGAAAAAACTTTAAAAAAAGTTAATTCGCGTACGGTATTCAGAGTTTCAAAAAAAAAAAAATCAATATTAG
Source organism: Listronotus oregonensis (assembly GCA_019359885.1). Classification (NCBI taxonomy): domain Eukaryota; kingdom Metazoa; phylum Arthropoda; class Insecta; order Coleoptera; family Curculionidae; genus Listronotus; species Listronotus oregonensis. The sequence continues at coordinate 22,471 of JAHBCN010022644.1, forward strand.
AAATTTATGCGGATACTGGAAAATGCGATTTTTTCGCTATTTTTTTGCACCCCTTTTTACTTTTCGATTGTTAAACATGAATCAGAAGTTTTTTTTTTGGCTGCCTCTTATAGTATTTAAAAAATAATAATTGAATTTTTTTATTCTATTTTACGACATTTTCCCCTTAAATTCTGTCATTTGCGAAAACATATTTAACAAACTCATACTATGTTAATATTAAAAAACACTTAAAAAGAAAGGGAAAAAAACCTTTTAATTTTCAATAAGAAGTAGGTAAACGTTTACGTCCGAATTAAACCCTCAAAATTTAAATGTTGACCTGTTACCAGGTTGAATAGTTTTTTTTATGACATTTTTATAAGGTATGCGAACCTTGTTACAATTAATGTTTGATCAAAAATTTCATATGAATTCAAATATGAACATAAAAGACCCGAAATAGTTATTGGATTCAACAAGCTGATGATCTCAGAGCTTTCTGTTTTTTATATAGTGGATATTTTTGATGAAGCAGCGTGGGGAATACCCAAATTTAATATTGAGATTGCAAGATGGGTGGTGTTGGCAAGTCGGTTAACTTGGATTGCTATCGTTCTGTTTTTTACATTTTTTTTTTAATTTATGTTAAGACTAAAATTATTATTTTTTTATGTAGCAAAATAAAAGCAGAAAGGGTAAAATTGTTTTTTTTTTTTGAAAAAGTGAAAAATCGCCAAAAAACTCAAATTTGTGTTCTATGCCCCTCAAAATAGGAGGTGTGAAAAAAATTAAGCAAACAAATTACATTTTTTATTAATCCGAAAAAAGCAAAATAATATAGGCTTGTTACTAATTTAAAGGGTTGATAAAATTGAAAAATAACTTTTTCTTGTAAAAAATATTTTATGTTTTGACGAAATTTTATCATTTATTTCTAAAATGCGTGCGACAAAGAAATTTATTCTGACCCCACACAACCCGTGGCACTCAAAAACGAGCGATGCGTCTTTTAGAAATGACTAAAGGGATAGGAAATATTTATTTTTGTACTGTGGGGAAATATTATTTTCTTTGAGTTATTTATAAACTAAAAAAATGATTGAAAACAAGTTATTCAGTATAAAAACCAATTTTATTCTGTTCTTTTTAGTTAGGATATCAAAAATATTTTTTACTACTACCTGAGAAATCACCATTATTTACTGCATTCCTCTAATAAGTAAAGAAATAATATTTCTCCCCAGGAAAAAAAATATTAAAAAAAAAAGGTAAATAATGAAAAAATGTCTGCTCTCAGGTATAGTCATATTTATAGAAATTGGGGACACCATTTTGTGTGTTAAAAAGTGTATGGTTGATAAACCTGTCATGCAAATTTTTTAAAAAGGTAAATAATTAATTTTGTCAATTATTATTTTAACCACTTTAAACCCTTTTGGGGGAGCACGTGGTCACGGCCTAAAACAGGGATTTTAAATAGTTTGGGGTCGCATTCAAAGGTGAATCCGGGCCAAAGGTAAGGGTCGGACTCCCCAAATGCTGTTGTGTTTATTATTAGTAGGATCCGATATTACAGAAATATTTTAACATTAAAATATTTTGATCAGAAAAACCTGATTTACGCAATATGTAAAAACTACTCATAAGCTGTGCCCAATATCTATGAATATAACTGTACATGTTCTTCGATTTTTTTTTGGGAACAAATCGCTACTTGTACTACTGTCGCCCTCTAAATTTAGGGGGGTGTACCCACTTTCATTTTTAAATCACGTTTTATAAACTTTTAATGGCATCAATTTACAGGGAAATTTGGGCATTTAAAATTTCAGTGACGGCATTTTGGGATATTTTAGTTTGTTTTGGTTAGTTAATATTGTATTATACAGTGCTTTCATTTCAAAACGAACCACCCTAAATATCTTTAAAAAAAAAAAACACTCACCAAAAACAAAGAAACACGTCGATTTAGATATACAGGGGGAAGTTTAATTTCGTATTTGATAAAATTTTATCGGTCCCCTCCTAACCTCCAGTTAACCTCACTTTGATATGTCAAATGGCAACCCCATAGTGTGACACATCATTGTAAGCCGGCATGAAATTTGCTATCCAACAGTACTAAGAAACTTTAAATCGATGGACGTAGAAGCGACTTAGAAGTAAATGTGTGTTAATTAGTTTATCAGTGTTCAAATAATTTATTTTATCAAATGCTCAAAATGTGCGCCGTTATTTGCGAGACAATAATAAAGTCTGTTTTGAAATTCTTCGCGAACGTTGGCGAAAGTTTGTCTGGTAATACCTCTGCATTCTAGTGTAATTCTACATTTAAGTTCTTGAATATTTGCAGGTGGCGTTTTGTACACTTTACTTTTAAATAACCCCAGAGGAAAAAGTCTAGAGGAGTTAAGTCTGGAGACCGTGCTGGCCATTCGATGGCACTCGTCTGCCTATCCATGTGCCTGGAAACTGTTCATTGAGCCACTCTCGAACTGCTAAAGCATAGTGGGAGGGCTCCATCTTCTGGAAATGCAAATTATTTTCACTGAGTTCCATAGCACCATTTTCATCCACCTGATTTTCCAAAGATTGGACGATAGAAGGGTATATCGCATTTTCCAAAAGGTTCAGATACAGTTGCCCAGTTAAATTTTCTTCCAGAAAGAATGGCCCGATAATTTCGTTTCCATAAATACCTGCCCAAACGTTGATCTTCTCTGGAAATTGAGTATGTCCTTCCTGAAATATGTGCGGATTTTCATTATCCCAATATCTGCAGTTATGTCTATTAAGAATTCCATTTAAGAAGAAAGTTGATTCGTCAGAAAAGCAGATATTTTTGATCAAATGAGGGTCTTCGTCAATTCGCTGGCACATTGATTCGCAAAATTCTATTCTTCTATCATAATCGTCTTCGTTGAGTTCATGAAGAATTTGTATTTTGTATGGAAAAAACTTATTCTTTTCAAAATTTTGGCACGGAACCCGTAGAAATATTGGTCAGCTTAGAAACTTTTTGAATAGACAACGTCGGATCTATTGCGAACTGTCCTAGTACCTCAACCTGGCGTGCTTCGTCTAAAACCCTTTCATTAGTACTTTTCTTGTTGCATACAGATCCAGTTTCTTCAAACTTACGCACCAATTCCATTACATATTTATGCCCCACGTTTTATTTTGATGCCTCTCATTGAATACTCTGGCGGTTCTACGCGCGCATCGATCTTCAGCCCCATATAGGAAAATTATTTCTATTCTCTTGCTAGAGTATACACCATTTTAAAATCAAGATTTTTAATTTTAAACTAACGATGTCAAAATGCAATCCTAACAGTAATATTTAACTGGTTCCTAAACGTCTTAAAAACTTGTGCTATTGCAGTGTTTTGGCTGTAGCAGGTAACACAAAAAATAATAATTGGAATGAATGCACACTAAAATAGTCTGCGAGGAATTTCAAAACAAGCTTGTCTCGCCAATAACGGCGCACATTTTGAGCATTTGATAAAATAAATTATTTGAACACGATAAACTAATTAACACACATTTTTACTTCTAAGTCGCTTCTACGTCCATAGATTTAAAGTTTCTTAGTACTGTTGGATAGCAAATTTCATGCCGCTTACAATGATGTGTCACACTATGGGGGTTGCCATTTGACATATCAAAGTGAGGTTAACTGGAGGTTAGGAGGCGACCGATAAAATTTTATCAAATACGAAATTAAACTTCCCCCTGTATATCTAAATCGACGTGTTTCTTTGTTTTTTTGGTGAGTGTTTTTTTTAAGATATTTAGGGTGGTTCGTTTTGAAATGAAAGCACTGTATATATGTCAAGACTCAATACTGGATGTAAAAGACGTTTTTTTAATTAGAAATTAGTCCATTAATTGGATTGGGATGGCTTAAATTTGAAAATATCGTTACTGACAATTTTCAGATTTTTTTGATTTGTCTTATAAAAAAAATGTACACTAAATTGATAAAAAAATTTTTGTAAATACAAGATACTTCAATAAATATATTTTAAAGAAGAAAAAACATTAGGGTTAGCAAAAAAAGTTATAGAAATAGTAGTAATACTAAAAAAATTAGGTTAAAAATTATGCAGATACTTTGTTTCAAAATTAGAGAGTTACAATTTTCGCTAATTTTAAATTTACATATAAATTTCACGGGAATTTTACTAGCCTTTGGAATTTACCTCAGAATTTTTGAAAGATGTGGTGTGGTCCAAATATAAAAAAACCAAAAAGATCGATATAAAAATTTTTGGCCAGTTTTTGGGGAGCGTTAAATGCTTTTAATTTTTAATGGAATTTTCTTAGGATATAAAGAGCCTTCCGAATTTCGAGCAGTATTTTAAAGGTGTAAAGTGGTCCAAATTGGGGGGGGGGCGTACGATGCTTATAATTTTCACGAGGAACTTCCTGGTTGTACAAGAGAAACCCCTGAATTTGCTGAATTTAGAGGTGTGATGTGGTTTAAATATTTAGAAAAAACACTTTTTTCAACTTTTTTGACAACGATATCTCTCAAAGGAAACAACCAATATCCTAAAATCAGACACCCACAGTACTAACGTACTGTGGGTATCTTGAGTGAGCTTATTAACACTAAATTTATATATTTTGAGAAATGGAGAAAAAGGGAAAACCTCTGCGGGCAGTAGGATCCTATACGCAAAAATTAGAGAAAAACAAAAAAGACTTATTTGGTCTTTTAAAACATAATCACAGCTTTTTTTTTATTATGGCATTTTCCTTAAAAACGCATATGAATAAATTCGAATCTGATTATGTTCCCATGATCAGTTCCACACCATAAGGTACTTTCTAGATTCGACAAAAAATTCCTAACAATCTAATCTATGCGTTTAACCATCCATTAGTCACAACCTGAAAAAACATCCGTTAAAAAAATTGTTCGCGATCATCAATCTTAGTGCACGGTTAATTGAACATGTCATTTTTTTCTGGCGGTCAATCTACTACGACAATTCCGATCTGGTCGTTAAGGCTGATGCGATTGAATTGAATTTATTAATAGTCTAGTGGAGAAGTGTGTTTTCCGCGAAAAATAGAAGGCTTCGAAAAATATAAGCGATAACTCATTCTGAGAAAGGCATTTTAAGGTGTTTTTCTGTTAATGAAAATTGCCATTGTTATTAACAAAAAACGAAAAACAAAGAAGCCATTTCGATTTTTGATGGTAACTCAAAAACCATAAGAGACAGCAAAAATTGAAAAAAAGATAATTAAAGAGGAGGAAATTTCCGATAAAAAAGTCTTAACTCACGGAGTTCTATCTCCATTATTTATAATTTTAATTTAACGCTGAAAGTTGGCCTCCGCGCTAAATTTTTGGGTGCGCGCTCGGTGCTAAAACCAAGTACGTCACACTAAATATATTTTTTAGGGTATTAAATATTAATTGATTTTTTTTAATTATGGTACACTTACACTTTAAAGAATTTATTCCCGTAACTTAACGGTAATTTTTCAACGGGTAAGACAATTGTTAATTATCAAAATTGTTTCGAACTTTCGTCCTCATTGTACAGGGTGTCCCAAACTGGACGCGTTCTTATGGGAACAACCCTTATTTGAAGGGATAGAAAAAAATTGACCAAGGTGTCCGGAGCTCAAATTTAATGAGAAAACTACTGGCGCTAACAAAATTTTGCTATCTCTCATCGTTTGGCCACTAGAGGGCGTTTCTCGAATTTCGTCGATTTTTTAAATGTCCCATAACTTTCTTATTAATAAAGATAATTAATTTTGATAAAAACTTTCTTAAGGCACTTTTTTTCGTAGAATTCATTGCGATAGGCAGATTTTTTACAGGGCGTTTAGATTTTCGTGCACCACCTCAAAATCAATTTTTTTATATGGACCACCCTATATATTATAAGATTTTTGAAAAGCTGGTACAATTTCCTAAATTTTGATGTATCACTTGTTATGTTTATCTTAAAAACCATTAGCAGTATTACGATTTAAAAATTAAAATAATGTGCCTACAGAAATCAACATTGCCGTGACTAATAAAATGACATAGGATGCTAACATGTTATGATTAAAACAACAGATCCAAAGTTTTATGATAAGATTACTCATAGTTAATATATTAAATTAATAATTATCTAAAACACAAACGACAACAACAAAAAACCAACAATATTAACAAAAAAACATAACTCTACCTAATCCTAATATAAAATTTTATGGAATTTAATTAACGATACTAAATAAACAAAATAAAATAAAATTATGTTAACAAATGTTCAAATTGTCTCCCATTTTGTTGTACGCAAATTCTACATTTTTTTAACATCATTAACTGCATTAATAAGTTCTATATTTTGAACTCGGTTAAACGCACCTCGCAACGCCCTTTCTAATTCTTCGCGGCTATTAAAATTTTTGTTTTTATAAGTAAGGTCTCTAATTCTACCCCAAAGAAAAAAATCTAAGGGAGTCAGGTCCGGTGACCTGGCAGGCCATTGTATGGGACCTTGATTTCCCATCCAATTTTCACGAAACTGAACATTAAGGTAATCGTTTATGGTCCTTGCACAATGCGCAGGGGCACCATCATGCTGGAAGAAGACTCTGGGTATCAGATTTATGAGAATATCTTCCAAGAATGGCCCCTTTAAATATCCAAATATTGTCTAGAACTCAGCGGTTCATCATAAATGTAGGGTCCAATGAATTGTCCTCTAAAAATTCCCACCCACACATTGAAGCTAAATCTTCCTTGTTGTCTGTTTTGGACAGTCGCATGGGGATTTTCTTGGGACCAAGTGTAATCATTAAACCGATTAAATATGCCCGCACCACTAATCGAAGCCTCGTCAGACTAAATACAATTTAAAGCAAAATTTGGTTTATTTTGTATTTTATTTAAAAACCACTGACAAAAACGAGTTCTTCGATCAAAATCCCCAGGGAGAAAATGATGGATTTTGCGGGTTCGATAAGGCTTAAATTTGTTTTTTTTTTCAAAATCCTGTGGTTTTTGCTTCTGGATAGGCCAGTCTCTGCTTCAAGTTTTCTTGTGGAAGTTGTACCACTATTTTCATATAAAGTGCCCAATTCGGTTAGAGTTTTTACTTCATTTTCGTTTAAAATTTCTTGATTTTGAGCATAATTTGCTCTGAGTTTGTTAAAAGAGCCAAAATTTTGAAGATTATCGGCAAGCCTAGCAAATACATCCTGGATGGTTGCTGCCGTTCGGGATATCTTTGAAAATACAAGTTTCTTGCCACCTGAGCATATTTGTTGCTTTCTTGTAACATTCAAGCATGTTGAACTTTTCAAAATTTTCATACATTTTTTAACACTTTTCAAACACCTTTCTTAAAAACTTATTTAAATTACTTTTTTCTACTAAAAATACCAACATATTTAACAATATCAAGTACCATGTCAATTCTCAACTATTCAGAAGCTGTTAAAATATTAAAACAAAAAAATCATATGCACGCCTACTGCTTTTTTACGTAGTAACTTTAAATATGTGGGTTTAATCATAACATGTTAGCATCCTATGTCATTTTATTAGTCATGGCAATGTTGATTTCTGTAGGCACATTATTTTAATTTTTAAATCGTAATACTGCTAATGGTTTTAAGATAAACATAACAAGTGATACATCAAAATTTAGGAAATTTTACCAGCTTTTCAAAAATCTTATAATATATAGGGTGGTCCATATAAAAAAATTGATTTTGGGGTGGTGCACAAAATCTAAACGCCCTGTAAAAATCTGCCTATCGCAATGAATTCTACGAAAAAAGTGCCTTAAGAAAGTTTTTTATTAAAATTAATTATCTTTATTAATAAGAAAGTTATGGGGCATTTAAAAAATCGACGAAATTCGAGAAAGGCCCTCTAGTGGCCAAACGATAGCGCCAGTACTTTTCTCATTAAATTTAAGCTCCGGACACCTTGGTTAATTTTTTTCTATCCCTTCAAATAAGGGTTGTTCCCATAAGAACGCGTCCAGTTTGGGACACCCTGTACAGGGTTATTTATTTTAAAGTAAACAGGGCTTTATTTTTGAACTTCCCTGTAATTTTTTTAAAAAACGAATATAGCCATTTTGTGTATTTTTTTTCCGTAGAATTCAATTATCTAATCAGAAAATAGAGATTTTCACGCGAAATTTGGTGATGTAGGGGTTACTGGGTTTATTTCCTGCGGTTCTGCTGCAATTGTCTAAAAACTGCATGATACTATAAGGATAGTTTCACCTGAAAAAAACCTGTCTGTCACATGTAACAGGTGCTTATTTGTCAAAGTCAAGAATTTTAAAAATACGTTTATTACTTTTTGGAATAGTATTATAATGAGGTTTTTATCAATTGAACGGCATCAAATTTTAATTCTTTATTTTAAATGTGGAGAAAACGCCGGGAAAACACAACGAAGATATGTTGCAACTTTTCACCGAAATATATCAGTAAAAACGATTTTAAAAAAGGACTACAAAAAGAAAAAAAAACCGGGATCGAGCTATTCTAAATTATTCTACTTTGTATTCTATGAAGTCAAATACTGACGCAGTTAGAGACTTAAGGTATGGCCCTGCAAGAAGAAGAGTAACCTATGCGACGGTTCAGAGAACACTGAAATATTTTAACTATCTTCCATATCACGTTCTTCCAGTGCAGCATTTAACACGTGAACAAAAGGAACTTCGCTTTCAATTTGTTACCCAAATTTTAATCCATGAACAAAATAACAATTCTACCCTGTTTCAAACGATTCTTTGGACGGATGAAGCTACGTTCACTACATCGGGAATGTTTAACCGACGCAATACGCACGGCTGGGCAAGACAAAATCCCAGGAAAATTCAAGAGATTAAATACCAACGAAGGTCTTCTCTTCATGCCTGGTGTGGTGTGCTTAACAATAGAATTTTTGGGCCATTATTCTATGAGGGATCCTTAACTGGAGAAAGATATCTTAGTCTTCTTGAAAACGATATTGAGGACATTTTAGAAGAATTGCCACTCAAAACGTATGGCAAGAAAATTTGGCAACAGACGCGGAGCGTTGATAATAATTTTATAACTTTGACAAAAAATGAAAAATCAGAGTATATTGTCAAAGTTATAAAATTATTATAAACAAAGCGAAAATGGCTTCTTTTTTTTCGCTTTTTGCTAATAACAATTGCAATTTATATTGAAAAATTTTTCAAACCTTTTCAGTTTTCGCGTCAAGAGCTATAGCTCAATTCGAAACCTAACTATACTATAAAAGTCTTTGTTATGGTACCAAAAAGCTTTTGTGCAAGAGCAAGTGACATCTTGCGGTTTACGCTATTAATTATGTTATGAAGTAAACGCTTTTATTTTTATTCAAACTTTTAGGCAACAATACCAATAAGTCAATAACGTATTACCTAAATATTTTGACACAAAATTCATTAGCTTTAATTTAAAAAAAAAAATAATATCAAG
>JAHBCN010022645.1:0-13247 GCA_019359885.1 Listronotus oregonensis
ACAGTATTTTTTATTTAATTAGAATTGGTACAATGCGTTTCTTTAAAATCATTTATCTTACCGTCTTCTACTTAACTTTATGTTAACCTCTTTAAATTATTTTTTAATAATAAATGTATGATATTATACATGATCACTTTTCTATCTTTCATCGCTGCTGTTAATGCTGGATTAACCAAATGTTTAGTATAGGTACTAAATATATTTCCTCTTCTTTTTATTTCTATCATTATTATTTTTTGACAAATAATAATGACAAGAGTGTATATTTTGAAAGCCAGTACAATTACGTTTAAAAATTAAAGGTATTTTAAAAATATCTTTAAAAAATTTACAATTTTTAAATGTTTTTGTTTTGTGTTTGGATTGATCCTAAAATGGGGTTTAAACAAGTTTTTTTCTTATTATCATAATTCCAATTAACTGATTAAAATTTAGATTTAAATATTGTAATTATAAAACATAAAAATACATTTTATTTCCGGAAAGCGAAGACACTTTTTATAAGACAAAAACTTAAGTAATTACTTGAGTAACTTAATAGAAGAAGATGAAGCGACAGTACATACCGCTAAAAACTCTAAAAGAGTTCTGCCGAATGTTTAATGGCCGACTCATTTCCTTTTTGGGATTTAAATTGGCTTTTAAGGTACCCGGACTTAACTGCACCAGACTTTTTTCTGCTGGGCTATTTAAAGTCAAAGGTTTTTGCAACTCGTCCATAAAACATCTAAGAACTTAAAGTCCGAATCCCTGAAGAGGTCCGGTGAATAGATCAGCCTTTTTTTCATCGTGTCATAAATCATTTTTATCAAATTTTGAAAAGTGATTTGAAGTTAATGGCACTTACTTAAAGGACGTAATCTTTAAAAGTTTGGATAAGTCGTATGTTATCTCAAACAGTGAATTGTAATTAAGTGTAATAAAATGATAGTTTTATTAAGTTTTAACAATTTTACCGAGCAGTTAAAATGGGTAGTCTATTATGGGGAACCCCGTATTCATCAGCACTTTTTAATTTTAACCTATATAATCCAAAAAGAAACATAATTCAACGTTATTTGCTTTAAGTGATCTAAATAAATTTAAATAGATTATGAATAACAAAATCTTGTCAATGAAGATTTTCACAACAGGTAGTTTTGTTTGATCTAATTGGTATAAGAATCTGAAAAAGCAAGTTTTATTTTAAGTTATTCAATGGGAAGTTTTGTTTTAAACTATGACATAACTTCTTATTTTAAATAAGTTCTAGAAATAATATTTTTTCTATGTTTAAAAATTAAGGCAGTTTTTTCGTACGTTTTATTTGTTAATTTGCATCTACCCTGTATTTGCTAAGATTTATTTAAACTTTTTCCAGTGTTTTGTAATTTTGAAAATATTCAGGGATTTTAGCCATAATCATTTTTTTAACAAGAAATTAGAAAGTGTCCTGTATGGATTACCAATTATGCTGGTCACTATATGGGAAATTATGTTGTATATTGTTATTTTGTAAAATACCATTTTTACATTAGGGAAAACTTTATGTATTGCTGATTTACGGATTGCACTATACAAATAATTTGGATAATTTTAAATCTCAAAGGCAAAATTTTCAAATATAAAATATTGAGTCTTTATTTTTTTTGTAATTTAGATCGTTCTTGCTTATATAACACATTTAGATTGATCCCAAAATCGGTTGCTTAGATTTTAAGAAGCTTTTTTTTATCACAATAATTTACATTAATTGATAATATATTAATCAACGTTTATTCATAATATTAGTCTAAAGATGCATTATTGTAAAATTTAATTTATTGTGTTAAAAATGGTAAGAAAGTTTAAATTTTAGGTGAAATATACAGGTCTACAAATACTAAAAATAAAAGCCATGTCCAACATCACTTTGAGAGAAAAATAACAACCTTAAAAATAGTCTAACCTTATCCTCAAAAGAAAGGCACTACAAATTATTTATCACCTATTTTTAAACGTATTTAAAATAATTTTTATTTTTAAATAAAATTTTATTAACCAATGCAACATTTCCTTTATAGTTTTTTTTAACCAAAAAAATATTAAGTTAAATTTTTTAAAATAATTATTTTAAATAAAATTAAACAAAAATACCACTATAATGAAATTTGTTTTGAATAACTTGGAACTAAAATATTTGCAGGCTTTAGTGATGCCAAATGTTTTTATTTAACTTTTAGGAATATTAAAACCGCAAAATTAAAAACGGACAAAGAATGGTTTATTTTTATCTTTTTGGTAAAAAATGTTTATTTAGCAAAAAGCTTTTCCGTTTTTCGTAGTTTCCATTAACGTGATACTTTTTAATTTGTTTGCGTTTCAAAACACTTTTCATCGATTCAAAAAGGCAAAAATCCATTTATATTTCGCGCACTTCTGATCTTAAAATATCATTTAGTTTTGGTATTGCTTTGTGGGTTTGACAAAGATCTTATTTTTTTACGTTTTATAAAACTTTGTAAAGGATTCTTGTGCCGTTTATCAAATATTGTTGGTTTTTAATCTGAACATAAATTTTTAGACAAATAAAGATCAGACTTAATAATGATGACTACATATATTTTTATTTAGTTTCAAAGTCTTAAAACGTTTAAGACAGCGAAAAATTCTAATACATTTTATACATGTATGTGTAAAATCCTTCGTTATTCGAAGTTTTCTTTCTATTTCTTAAATTAAGGTCCTTTAACTATTTTGAAAAACGCTTAAATATGTCAAACAACTTTTTTATTGTCCCCATTCTAATGTAATTTATTTGTTTATTTATTGATAGCTGTCAAATTTATGACGTTCTATTGTCATTTTTTTTGCTAGTAAAAGAAAAAAATAATGATTAAATATATTTTGCTACAAACGTGTAAAAAATTCAATTTTTTTCACTATCTAGATGCCTTAAAATGTAACTTTAAAGCACTAGTGTCTTAAAGTAACATTTTAAAGCAGTAGTGTTTAAAGTAAAATGTTAAATTTTTAAAGGTAACGTCAACGTTTATTTGTTTACTAACATTTATGGGTATTTCTCTATAAGCTGGGCAACTCACTGTCCCCGGCCAATATAATATGAAAAATAAGTTTATTTTAAAATTTGTACATAACTTAAAAAGATAATTACTTAATTTACCGCGGCCCATCGTACAATATCCAATAAAATAAAGTTTATTACATCAAAACCGTTTTTATAATGCTGAAAAAAAGTCCCCTGCATGTCCCCAAAAACAGTTCCCTGGTCAAAAAGGTCTTTATTTGAGAAATATTTAAGAAAACTAATACTTATAATATTTGAAATCTAATGAACTTTAAACTGATATTATCAGAAAAATCTATTTTTTAATTAAATAATGCATCAAAAAATGCTATATTTATTTTGTCCCCAATATTTACGCACAGGCTCCTCACTCTTATTTAAAACTATCTCAATAACATTTAATACAATTAATCTTAATTTCTATGTTGTGCTTCGTATGCTTTTTAAGTTTGCCCATTGATAATATTTAAATAAAACTATTATTCTATGAAAAAAACTAACTAGGGGTCTGTTTGTCGAGACAAAAATACGCCCAGTTTACAAAAAGATGCCCTTATATTAATTGTACAATTCAAACAACTTACCTCAACTAACCAAAACTAACCACAACTACTGGCCGCTTCATCTATCTTTTTAAATGGATCGATGCAACCAATACTTTCTTCTACATTATCTTCCATTTCAAGTTAATTTTAAGTTAAAACTAAAACGAGCTAAAACTGACACGATTTGTCAAATTTAAACTAAACATGTCGTAACTAACTAGCGTCAACAACTGTTGTTAGAATTCATTAATAATAGACCGAGCGCTCGCGGCACAAAAAAGAGAACGATTTTTTACAGGCTGCCTTTGATACGGATGATATTTATAGCCACAAGCTATAGATAGATACACCTATTAAGTTCCGCAACGTGTTATTTCATATATAAACATTAACTTTTTTTAGCAAAAAAAAATTCTTAAATCAACTTTTTACAGTCTGCCAATTGTTGAAGCATAAGGCTGGATTGCCAAATCCACAAAAAAGTTGCAGGCATACGGTTTTCTCCAGTTCAAGAGTAAAGCATACTAATGCTAGTTCGAAAAAAAATCGTGTAACTAAAAACACTTTTTTACAGTCTGCCAAGCACAATTTAGACTAATGTGTGCATGAGATTGACGAACTTTCACAAGGCAGACTGTTTCTTGATGTTTAAAAATTGATGCTTAAAAGTTAATTAACAAATTTTTCACAGTATTTCAGAACAATTTTTTACAGTCTGTCTATTAAATAAATATTAACTTTTACAATAAATATTTCATATTAAATTATAAGCATACTAATTCACGAAGTTTAAAGTGTAGGCAGACGCAGTTAAACTTATAATGGTTAACAATTTTTTACAGTCTGCCATTGTTTTCAAACAATATTTAGGTAATAAATAAACAAACTATTGAATGGCAGACGATTTGTAAAGGTACTAGTGTCAGTATTATAATAAATTAGATTTTGTAACACACGGACGATTTTGGAATTTTAAAAAATATCTATTTTATTGAACTAACAGAATAAAAATAATAAATCACTTTCCTCTGACACTATTTATTTCTTCATATTCTGCTTTAGTAAAAGCAGACAGAAGAAACCTGCCCCAAGTCAACGCTATTAAGGTCGGATTATACTATTATATTATATTATTATATATTATATTCTATAGCCATGTGACTCAGCAGTAGCGTTCAAGACTTCCAACCCGGAGGTTCGGGGTTCGATGCTACCCCATACCGTTCATTTTTTTTAAATTTAATAATCTTTAAAATACTTCTCAAATAAATTTAAATATATATTTGGGTATGTTTATAAATATTAATTAAATTTTTTTTTTTCTTCAAATATTTTTATTATTATTATACATTTTTTACATCAATTTTGTGGGGAATATTTGCAGAATTATTGAGTAAACTTGAAGCTTTTGTGTTAAATTTATAATATTTTACTCACAAAACAGCTCTTTGTTTTTAGATGTTATATAAAAATAATTTGTTAAAAATTAATTTAAAAAAAATTGATGTTAAGAAATTAAACTTCCAGATTCCAATTACGTAAATGTGCGTGAATTGTAATTACTCGAAAAACTCATATTTTATTCTAAAACTATTTTGCGTAAATTTTAATTACACAGAAAAAGCCGGGATTGACCGGGGTTAAGTGGCGTTAAGACGCCATGGTCAGGTGATGAAAGATTGACCGAGGTCAGGTAGGGTTATGTGCATCATGATGCATGCAAAGAACATCGTGTGCACCTAACTTTACCCGACCCCATCAATCTTACGTTACCTACCTACCACGCGATTCTATAATATTCAAAGTTTCAATTAACGCAAGATGTACCATCATAACTAGTCTGCCATTTAATAGTTTGTTTATTTACCAACTAAACATTATTGGGATACAATGGCAGACTGTAAAAATCGTTAAAAGTCTTACTTTTATTTTGCAAATTAAAAATAGTTTTGCAGTTATATTGCCATTTGTTTTATTCAATATTTTGAACTGTTAAGTTTATATTTAAATAACTTTTACACTGTAAACAATTGTTCTGAAATACTGTGAAAAATTTGTTAAATAACTTTTATGTATCAATTTTTAAAAATCGGGAAACAGTCTGCCTTGTGAAAATTCGTCAATCTCATGCACACATTAGTCTAAATTGTGCTTGGCAGACTGTAAAAAAGTATTTTTAGTTACACGATTTTCCTGCGAACTAGCATTAGTATGTTTTTCTCTTGTACTGGAGAAAACCGTCTGCCTGCAACTTTTTGTGGATTTGGCAATCTAGCCTTATGCTTCAACAATTGGCAGACTGTAAAAAGTTGATTTAAGAATCTTCTTTTTTTTTTGCTAATTAAAGTTAATGTTTATATATGAAGTAACACGTTGCGGAACTTAATAGGTGCATCTATCTATAGCTTGTGGCTATAAATATCACCCGTATCAAAGGCAGCCTGTAAAAAATCGGTATCTTTTTTCTGCCGCGAGCGCTCGGTCTACAACGATTGTTAGAATTCATTACTTAATGACAACTTCATAAATTTTTGACATACGATGCTATGAAAAACTATATCTTTTAATTTTTAAATGATTTAGTTTCTTACCTTACTCCTATTGCGTTTGTAGAAAAAATATTGTATAGTATTTGTGTTAAAAGTTCGTTTTAAGGGACTCATGTGAGTTGCAGAAATCGCCTCGCTCATTCTGCAAACTTTTACATTTGTTCCTTAAAATTGCCCTTTTAACACTTATAAATAACTATTATATATTTTTAGGTAACCACCTAACACTTAAAATTTGTTTTATAAATATTTAAGAAAATTCTAAAATTTTATAGTCAAGCAAATAGTTTAATAATAATAATGTTTATAATAAAAATCTAATGTAACGCACATTTTTTATAATTCTTATGGAAGTATATAAAAGTATGTCTATTTCACACTTATTTATATGGACATTATTATTAAAATTGTTTGTAAAATTTTAGAATTTTGTTTAATATCGCTGCAACTAACGTAAAGTTGGCGTTTACCTAAAAAATATAAATCCAGTTAAATTTAAGAAATGTCTTTAACTTTAAAGAAGTTATTTGGTTGTACCAAAAGTATTATGTAAAAATTATAAAATATGTATCATAAAGGGGTAATTTAAAAAGAAATGAATTGGTATTTAAGCCTACTTTTTGATTCTAAAAGACTTGTCTATTTAACAATTGGTTATATAAAATTATTTGACAAATGACAAATAAAAAGTTTTTTACACAGTATATATATACACTGGGGTGGAGTGAAAAACCTAACTTTTTATATCCTAAACGCCTATATGCGAAAAGTGGTGGACTAAGTAATAATAGTTTCCTGCAAAATCCTAGGTCGATTGGATAACGTTTAGCGGTGCCCCCACCACCTCTAATTTCGGCCAGCGGCTGCTAAGAAACAAAGCCGCCAAAACTGGTTTAATTAGTTTTCCAGCGACTGTTGTTGGGTGTGCATGTGTATAAGCTGTTAATATTTATTGGAAAATTAATTTCTAGGCGTGTATTTCTGTTTTGGTTACCATTTGGTAATATTTAGCGAATTTTTGATATTCGAACTTTTGTGTAAAATATGCCAAATACTAGAGGACACTGAGTGCCCTGTATTTGGGGCTCCGTCCGCGTTGAAGAAAAATGTGTTACCAACATATGCAGATGTGATTTAAAAATTTTCTTATATACGTCAAACATTAATTGATGCTGCTCAAAATAAAGCCGAACCTACCTTAGGTAACATTGCAGCCATTTTAATAGAGGAGCTAAAAGTTGTTTGGGCTAATGCGTCTATTCCCGTGGTGATAGACCAACAGATTTTACACATAATTAGACATTACAGAACGTTAAGGAATCTTAAAAACCCCTAAAATCATGTTTTAATGATACTCTTATACAAAAAGTAAAAGCATTTAAAGACATTGCAGAAAAACAAAATTTTTGATATTTTATCTTGCAAGTGGGTGAACTTTTTCTTGTGTAAATATATAATCAAAGTGCTAATTAGAGAAAGATAATTTTAAGTACACCAAAGAAATAAGAGGAAATTTTTTATCGGCTCTATTGATCCGGTAGCCACTCAAAGCATTCAGCCATCCTTACATCGAAAAGACTTAGAAATGAGATCGCTACCTTTAACCTCTACCTCGAATGTGCTGCCATCAGATGGTGGAGAAATGGTTAAACGTGATAACAGCTTTAATGCAAAGCAGGAGTCTATCTCTCAAGTAGTTGTATGTGCTAAGCAAATGCGTATAAAAATACCAAGTCTCGCACAAGTCTGCGATCGAACGGGTGTTTCTGATAGATCCGCTGCTATTATTGCATCTGCTTTATTAAAAGATATTGGAGTGCTAACTATAGAAGACACTTTAAAAATTATAGATAGAAGTAAAATAAGAAGAACAAGAAAAAGAACAAGAAACACATTAAGATCCCACCTAAAACAAGACGAAGTCTTTTTACAAGCAATTTATTTCGACGGACGAAAAGATAACACTCTGGCTCAGCGTTTCATTGGGAATAAAAACCACAGAAGCACAATTATTATCGAAGAACATATTGTAATCGTTTCAGAACCAGGATCCAAAGATAAACATTTTGGTCATATAACCGTTCCATGCACTGCAAAATCCATTTTCGCTCACATGATACAGTTTTTAAAGCAACAATTGAACTTTACAAACTTAGTTGCTAGTGGATGCGATGGAATGGATACGGGAATTTACAACGATGTAATTAGAAAACTGGAAATTCACATTGGAAGACCACTGCAGTGGTTTATTTGTATGTTGCTCGGAAATGAACTAATGAAACAGTTAGATGGGGAAACTACTGGCCCCTCTGTGTTTTCTGGCGGTCGTAAATTTTCAAAATATTTTCACTACAATTCTTGAAATCGATTTCCAATTGTTAGGCACGGACCAAAAATATTTATATAAAATATGCTTATCTATATTAAACAGTAACGCATCGAAAGATTTGGCCAACACACAACCTGGAAAAATTACTCATTCACGATGGCTAACTACCGCCAATAGGGTGTTGCGCTTGTATGTGGCAACACCAAATCCTTCTGATAATTTAAAGTTTTTAACAGAATATATTTTGAAAGTTTATGCCCCAACGTGGTTTTGGATTAAAGTATGTTCTGAAGTTAAATATGGTACACCAAAGATTAATTTTAAAGCTAATGAGTACTTTGAGTTAATAAACTGGCAATCAACGGTTGTTACTGAGCCACCAATAACTGAACAATTTTCTGTCAATGAACTTAAAGAAATGATCTCTAATGGTCCTAACCCAATGTCACTTTTAAATGTCCCTTGTCATTCCCAAGCTTTAAAAAAAATGTTAAGTTAGTGACAGAAGCCTCATCATCTGTTTGCGGACCAGAGGCAAGAGGTGGATTTATTAGATGTCAAAAAGCTTCCCAAAAAATTTTGCCAAAATTTTAGACTAAATCAGACTTTTTAAATGCCTTAATTTGAAGGGCCAGAACATCTAAGACGGGTGGGTGGGTGTAACTCGACATGCAGTCACCTCCTCGTGGTGAGTTCTGGGTTGTTTCATTTTATAACAAGCAAAGAGCTGCATAAAATGTAAATATTTATATGTTAATTTATTCCGATAAAAGTCGTAATTTGGAAGAGCTTGGGGCACCGTAAAACATATCATATGAGGCTCAGTTTTTTAACATAAACTTAACCTTACATGTAGCCACTTTTTCGCATATAGGAAAAAACAAATTAGAAAAAAAAATTTTTTTGCCGTTTTCGCTCCACCCTAATATACACACAATAGAATTAGGTAAAACAAAAGTTTAAATTATTTTTAGCCGCAGCTGCATACCTTATCAAATGTGGTATAAAACTCACCAGATGTTCTGCCTAGTTGAGTTTTAGTTTTAATTTAAATTGATTATTAAAAACGACAAAATATTTAGTTTGTTGATTTGTTCTGCAAAGTATTTTGTTGATTTGTTCTGCAAAGTATTTTGTTTTAAATTAAATTTTAATGTGGTGCTTAATAAAGAATAAAAACTATAGCGCAAATTTTATGTTTGATCATTCGCTTTAAATAAAATTTTAAATTAAAATACAATTTAAATGTTCATTTTAATATTAAGTGCATCTGATTTTTAAAAGTATTGCATAATTTAAAACACAATAAGCTTTCAATAAAATAATTCTGTTCTGCTTAGTCTAATTGTAAGTATATATAGATAGAAATTTTAAATATTTGTTTTTCATATTAATTTTTAACGATTTTCTTTTATCAAAACCTTATAATTTTATATTGTAATTTATATTTTTTTTTTATTAAAAAAATTCCTAAACGGCTACTCTTTTTACTTGATAAAAAATACTTTAAATAAGAAATATAACACAAAAATATTAATATACATGGGAAATTTTTAAAACAAAGTTAAGTTTTTGTAAGATAACGTTAACCGTTAAGGTTATATTATAATTTTTATTAACAAGTGCTTAAATATTACTGTTAATACACAATTAATTAACAGTTTTTCTTTACTTTTAAAACTTATTTCTGAAATATACCGTAAAAAAACGAACCCATGACAAATTTTTATTTTCTGTGCTTTTGCTTTTTTCATTCTCTTAATTAGTAGATAAAAGTTCTTAAGTATGTTAAATACTGGCTAGTTTTTAGTCTACTAACTAATAATTTGGATTTTTTTTTTTTTAATATTAAGTTGTCCCTTAGCCAGCAAATAAGATGTTTCCTTGACAATATAACAAAAAGTACAAAAATATCCTAAAAGTAAAAGGTAAATAAACAGTCTAAATAATAGAGAAAAAAGTTTTAAAGTGTTGTCAGATCAGCTTGTTCTTAAGACGATAAAAAATATTTAAAAAAGCCCAGAATAAAGTATTCTTAGAGCGGCCTTAAGAAAACACTAAACACAATTTAATATTTGGGATTTGGTTAAAAAATTTTTTTGAAAAAATACAAATATTAAACAAGAAATTTAACACTCTTACTTTAGATCTTACAAGAAATAAACCCAATGATTCTTAGAAAATGTTTGGTTCAGAAGTTTATACCTACTCGTAGCCAAATGGGATTTCATATTAAAAACAAAATACTTACCTTTTATTTTATTATTAGTAATAGTCCTTGTGAAGATCTCTTACCTTAAACAAAAAAAATATATCACTAAGTGAAATTGCATTTATGCCGGATTACTGCAGAAATAAAAATTGTAAAATATATTTGTTGCTATAAAACATAAGCCTTTACAATTTAAACTATAAATGTATAGTTAAACACTTTAAGTCTTTTTACAATTTTAAATAACTTCTGGTTTAATCCATTTTTTTTTAATTAAATTTTATTTAGTTTTCTTTTTATAAAAAATATTTTATTAAGGGGTATTATTTAGTTAAAGAGCAGATTAGAAAATATAATTTACCAAATTTACTGGGTGGTGGTGGATCTCTTACCTTAAACAAAAAAATTATATCACTAAGTGAAATTGCATTTATGCCGGATTACTGCAGAAATAAAAATTGTAAAATATATTTGTTGCTATAAAACATAAGCCTATACAATTTGAACTATAAATGTAAAGTTAAACAGTTTAAGTCTTTTTACAATTTTAAATAACTTCTGGTTTAATCCATTTTTTAATTTTAAATTTTATTTAGTTTTTTTTATAAAAAATATTTTATTAAGGGGTATTATTTAGTTAAAGAGCAGATTAGAAAATATAATTTACCAAATTTACTGGGTGGGCCATAGCAAAATAAAAAATAGGATATTGAAAAATGTCATACTATAATTCCTAAGATGTGGAAAAAAAAGTTTTTTTCGTGATGTTTAACAACCCAATAATATTTCGATTACTTTAAAAAAATTATTGAAAATTATAATTTTAAAAACAGAATTGTCAGTTAAAATGGGAACGATTGTTTAGGTTTTTAATGGACCAAAAGGTAGCTTGCAATGTATTTGTATTTATGATTTACATTTTAGTAACCTACTTAAGATTAATGTTTTACAAGGTATAAGTTAACGAGCTACTATTATTTAAATTGTTTTTGATAATTTTAGTTTAAAATATAATTATGTCAAACCCCAAAAAATATATTTAAGTCTTGTTTGGTATTTTATATTTTTATTTAACATTATTTATTCCTTTTAAATATTAATAACATAACCAAATTGCTTAGTTTTATGTATTCAAAGGTAATCACAAAATCCTAATTTTAAAATAATTTATAAATAAATGGCCTTTGGTGAAGCTAAAATATTTGGAGTTTATTTATTTCTGTATTATATCGGCAATCCAATTGAAAAATCATTAAGTATTTGGTAAATTAAACGTAAAAATTTAAAGAATGTTCTATATTAATTCATAAATTTTTATATATTTAAAACATGTGTAATATTTGTAAATAAACCCGCTCATTGTTAAACTTGTTTTAATTTCGAAAATAACTTTTAATTAAAAAGAATATGGGTTTCAAATTATGCCATAAAGCAGATATTTTGCCTTTTAAAATATGCCGATACCTCTGTCAAAGCAAATTTTGTCGTATTTTTTAACAAATAATTAAATCAAACTTAATTACTTTATATATTCATTTATAATTGATAATTTCAGATATTTGTATAACTAAAATATTTTGTGTTGATTAAAGTTATATTATTTCTATAAAATTTAAATTAAAAAATGTAGTAGCGTTGTTGGCCTTATATAAAGCACTAATAATATATAAACAATGTTTTATTAAAAGCGTATATTTTTTTTTTAATTAGAATAAATGAAAGGCAAGCTGTTAGAATATTGTGTCATTTAAAGTTGTCGAAAAAGTATATTGTCTATACACCTCTTAAATACTTATGTTACTTGTGCCACTCGCCTTAGGCTCGTGCCAGCAAACCGTGATACTCGCATAAAATTTCTGTCTAAATGTGGTGGACAATAATTTAATAGTGACACTAAAGAACAACGTTTCGGGCAGTTCTATCTTTGTCCATTCTCAAGTTTTAACTAATCTCATTTATAAAGCTACTGATTTTATTTCATATTTCTTTAATGGTTTGGTTTTTACGAAAAAATTAATCACAAAAAATAAATTTAGGGTTTGATGACTTTTTCAGTAAATTTTGGACCTTGGTGCTTCAACCCCTTGAGCGGGGTGACACTTACTTCTGGAAGTTTAAATGGAACAACGATTTGAGTGATACCTTATGGAGAAGGAAATTAAATCGTTATTTTACTCCATCTTGTTTTTTAAATTTTAATTAGTAGTTTTTAAAAAATAAAATTAATATAGGTATTGCAAATAACCACCACCTTCATCTTGGCAAGCCCCAAAGCAATGAAAAAAGCCATCAAAGGCGTTGTGAATAGCTTCAATTGGTATATTATTAAATACTACTTTAATTTGCTTAACGCTTTCTTTTACATATTTTAGAGAGTGGTTGTAAATGGGTTATCCACGCTGAAGCTAAAATGTATTATCCCAATGAAGTCAGTTTTGTTGGGAGTGGTTGTCAATGTGAAAATTTGCATTTATTTAATAATTTTTAAATCAAGAAGTTTTTAAAAGTTTTTCAGTATGGTTTTTAAAAATGCATTTCCTTAAATTTTGATTGGGAAAAAAAT
>JAHBCN010022646.1:0-13184 GCA_019359885.1 Listronotus oregonensis
AAAAAAAGTATTTTTATTTTTGGAAACTAGACGAGAGGATCTTGAAATTTTTTTGGAGGTTATATGTAACAATTTGACAGAAAAGAGACAAGTGCGAATCTTGTCACTGAATCACAAACCCGAAGATTCAGATAAGGAGGACCATCTCTTATGGTTGGCTCAAAAAGTGACCCCAGAATAGCATTAAATTAAAAGGCGCTGGTGTAGAGGAGTGTATGGTGTGAATTTGACCGCAATATTAAAGTGAAGTTTAAAAACGGTTCTCTGGAACACAACGCCATCTTAATTTACTGCAATTTGAGAGCTATTTTTGTAACACAGAGATGGTCCTCCTTATCTTTAGACTCTATAATTAATATAAAGCAGAAAACGCTGACGTAAACATTTTCTTCTTTAATAAACTATGAGACGTAATCCAGTCGCTAGCTACAACTTAAAAATAATCCAGTTTGTAAAGGCCGTTTGATACGATTACATTTTAAATACCATTTCTGAGCTTCGAAATCTATAATAAATATTTAGCCGTAGCACACGTTGTATACCGGAGTTTTTTTGGGGCGCTGATCACGAATCTGAAAGAATTTTTAGTCGGAAATGTTTCGTTTTCAAGATATGCATCATCAAATTTGAAAATTTAACCTTATTTTCACTAGTTCTCCTTCTTCTTGGACACATTTGGGTATTATCCATATATTTTAAACAAAGCAAAATACACATAAATTCCTAGGGACGAGTCCCCAGGTCAATTTTATAATCTCAAAAGTTTAAAGGAACTGCAAAACGACTCGTGACATCACATCGCATATAAATACAGATGTTTACGTATTGATTTTGTCTGTTTCTAGTTGTGCTGCGGTAAATCTCTACATAACTGGTATTTTGTTTTATTTTGCGTGGCTAAATAAAGTGTTTTTTATTTATTATGGCTAACAAAGGATTTGTCTAGGCTTCCACAAACAATTTACCCTATGTGGATATGTTTATGGTGATGGATTACATTAAAAATGACAGAACGTTTTAATTCAGCAGAAATCATAGGTGCAAAAGCAGCATTGCAAGTATTATTTTGTGTTAAATAAAATAAAACATCTTTTTACAATACTTGATGTTTAAATTAAATTAGAAAAGATATATTCATGTAGGTATTTAGGTATTTGTTAATTATAACCTTATTTCTAACTTACATTACAGTGGTCTTTGCAACAGAAAAAATTACTTTTTAATTCTGGCGTATCACATCTTGTTGCTGTAAACCATCGTTTCTTACGCTCATAATTCCTCCGAAGCACACATACAAAAATTTTGTTTGGTTTACTTACAGATGTGCTAGTGCAAAGGAGCAAACACCATTAATTTGTGATTCGTACATATTACCTATCCCTTCCTTGATATTAACAGCAACTTAATTTTTTTCGACTGTTGCCACGCAAATAATGCCGTAATAGAATTAAACCTCGCTTAAAAGATGACAATGTATTAGAAACACGAATAACGCTTTACTGTTTATATGCGCTGTGACGTCAGACAGCAGCGACCTACGGAAAGCTTGTTTTGGCGCCAATTCTTGGTGTTTGAATTTTAATATTTACACCAAATTGAGACACAATATATTATGAAATTCTTTTAAAAACTTTTGTATTTATATTTATTTAACGCCTTTTTTCCATTTAATTACAAAGCTTTACTTTCAAACGCAGCAACTTTCTTTTCTAAGAAACAATATCTATACCTATCTCGCCTCTAAAAAAATCCAGGACAAGAATTTAAAAAAATGCGATTTTTTCGTTTCTTTAATTTTATTTTGCAATAATTTTTTTTCGAATTTAAAAATTTAATTTCCTACAAACATAACCCATATTATTGTGAAAATGTGTAGACTTTGAAATATTCTTAGAATTTTTATATGAAGCGACCTTCCAAAAAGTCAAATAAATATTGTAATCACATTATGTATTTTCGACTTTTTAGCTCCTTGCCACGAAATCTCTAAAAGCTTGAACTAAACTTGCAACAGGGCTTTAGGTATGGCTACTTAGTTTAAAAAAATTGAAATTTGTAACTTTGTAATTCGTGCATATTTACGCACTCAAAAACCATAAGAAATTACTCCTTTTATTTTCTTATAGCAAAGATAATACTACTACGAATAGATGGTTCATTTAAATGGGGCGTTTTGAATCAGTTCGAAGATATCAATGCTTCCGTAAATGCGAATAAAATTAAGTCGGTAACCCCTGCCCCAGCGAAACAAACCGTGCGACATTGCCAATGTCTGTCGCTTGTACCTTATTCGGAACACGAAGTAGCGAAAGCGGGCGGCTAAACGGATTGTGTTTTTTCTTAGTGCGTTTCATCACGCCAATAGTAAAGGCCTGCCTGGCAACACTGTTTAACTTTCGTTTGATAGCGCGAAAATCTCTCGATGGACATCGGCTCGCGTTAGCCAAAGTCCATTAGGGTGTCAAAAATATAGCATTGAATGGTTCATCTTATCCGTAGTAGTATTATCTTTGCTTATAGTCAATAGAGACTATCGGGAAGTACGTAGTAGTGTTTAAGGGTTTTATAAATTTACTAAAATTAAAACAACTATTTTTACTAAAAATAAAACTAATTTTATTAAAAATTGTTTATTAGTAAATATTACTAAAGGTTTTAACAAAATATATACCTATGCAAAGCAGGCCATTTTACTGGCTTTAACAAAATAAATATACAAGTTTGAGTAGCTCTACAGTCTACAGCAAAGTACGTAGATGATTTATACATAAATCACCAAATAGTACCTGGTAACAATGAAAAATTCTCCAAAAACTATTGTGTTTTTAAAACAGCAATTCCGAATACTTACAGATTGACGAAAAAAATGATGGATTTATGTTATTTGTATAGTTTTCCATGTGATTATAATCAGAAAAATTGGGAGAAGGAAAACAAAGTATCGGCATTTCCGACTTGTTTGATAAAGAGATTGCTGATAAATTCATAATGTTTTTTATGAAAATTTATCAGTTAAGTTATA
Organism: Listronotus oregonensis; assembly: GCA_019359885.1. Taxonomy (NCBI): domain Eukaryota; kingdom Metazoa; phylum Arthropoda; class Insecta; order Coleoptera; family Curculionidae; genus Listronotus; species Listronotus oregonensis. Next base: position 3,023 of record JAHBCN010022646.1, read on the forward strand.
GAACTTGCGGTAGTTGCCCTCTTGTGGCATAATTGGAAAACATCCCATATTATACACATATGACTGTCATGTAAAACATTATGAACAGCAATTCTGTAATAGCAGAGTTCCAACCATATCAAAACGTCTCGTACTTTTAAAAAAATGCGAATAATTTGTTTTCATTGCTACAAGTAAAGTAAGAGCCATATAAAATAAAATTAACTTTATATCAGACTAGATAAAAAAATAACAATTATATAAATATAAAAACAACATTTTTACATAAAATATTTACAGGGATTTAAATTAAAATATAATTTTTTGAATATAAACACTAACTTAAATTAGTTCCATATAATCGGCAGCATTTTGGAAGATTTGGTAATTGTCTCGAAAATTGCGGCAACCAACCAACCAACAAACCCCACAACCATGTATACACATGGAATTTAAAAAAACTTGACTGAAGCGTTTGCGAGTGAAGCTTTTCAATTTAATGCAAAAAAGGTAAAAAATAAATATAAAAACAAATTTTTAAAAGGTGATTATAAAGTACAGTTTGCCAATTTAGTGTTAAAATCAAGAAATGCATGGGGATAAGTTGGTGGGTAAGGGATTTTAAGTTTGCTATAAAACGAAAGGTCCAACCAAAGATAATACTACTACGGATAAGATGAACCATTCAATGCTATATTTTGATACCCTAATGGACTTTGGTACGAGCCGATGTCCATCAAGAATTTTCGCTATCCTTGAACAAAAGTTAAACAGTGTTGCCGGCAGCACTATTGGCGTGATAAAACGCATAGAAAATACACAATTCTTAGCCGCCGCTTCGCTACTTCGTGTTCCGAATAAGTACAAGCGACAGACGAAATGTCCAATGTTTCGTACCTTGATTCGTAGTAGTATTATCTTTGGTCCAACTAAAAATTCTTTCAGATTCGTGATCAGCGCCCAAAAAAACTCCGTATACCAAAATTGGTGAAATTCGGTTTTGCCGCAACTGTCGAGACTATTACCAAACTTTTTTCTTTCAATCGGCGTCATTTTGGAAGATTATTAAAGCAGGACCTTAAATGCCTCAATGGACGTAATTTTTAAAAAATTTAACATTTTAATATCTTCACTTTATATAATCTTATATCTATTAAAAAATATTATAAGTATAAACGGGTATTTAAGTTGTTTAAAGTGTTTTAAAAAGTTTTTTGTGAATAATATCAAATCTTTAAAATAATACCACAAAAAATTATAATTTTGACCATAAAATTAAACACAAAAAATATTTCTGTGACACCCTTCATGATTATTAACTATGAACTATATAAAACAATGTTTACCTTATATCTAATAACACGAGCCTTTGTTACTTTAAAAAATAAAATATAAGGCTGGGTTTCCAGTGCGCGAAGATTATACGCCCAACCGTTTCGCGACACTAGTCCCGCGTTGTGAATACGACTTTTTTTTATTTCCACCAGTGGCGTTCGTACAGAATTTGACCTGCCTATTTTGGCATATAAAAAAAAAGTTATACACTAAAAAATGCTTCCTGATATATAGTACATGTATGCCAAATTTCATTAAAATATCTAAAGTGGTATTACCAAGGAAGTTTAAAGGTGTATGGAAGCCCAATGCTATGGCCCATTCGATCAAAAAATGTCCAGCCCAGTATGAAAATAACTGTCAAAGTTGGCCCCGCCGATTTTGCGCAATAACGAAATTCCACGAAATAATTTAATGTGTTGCCTACTTACACACTGATAAATCAGTGTGTAGTTAGGCAACACATTATACTTTTATGAGAGCCGTATTAGTTTCGATTGTTTTGCTTTGTGTAATTATATTTTGTGGTTGCAGAAGTTTTTTGGATAGATAAAAACCTTATTTTAGTGATTAGTGTTTATTAAATTGTGACTATAATTTTGTGTTTATTGTTTGTTACTTATAATATAACAAAATGACTAGAGGTTGTATGGTTTTGTCTTGCAAATCTAAGGTTAACATACCCGGCATTTTTTACTTTAGGTAAGTATTTCTTATATTTAAATTAGGTGCTTCTTATAAGACGTAACGTTAGGTAACCGAATAAATAATAATATATCAATTACGAATAATAGAAAATGAAAATTTCATAGGAAATAGCAGTGAGAAAAGTAAGGCAATCTTAACTATCTTTTAGATGATTTCCACAATGTTTGTGTGTTTCTGTGGGTTATTAAAAAGAAATAAGGTTTACATTTAGGTACTTTTATTTCATTTAATAATTTAGTACATTCTTTTAAAGGATCAAAATTGTTAATTACTGGGCAGACCAGGCAAATTTTATTATATACAGGTCCCTCTAATTGAATAAAAGAAAGTACAATTTTATGTTAAAGTTTCTTTTTGCTTTTTCTGTATTTGTTTAAAAAAATAGATTTTTGGTTTCTTAAACTTACATTACCAACTTTTTAAGCTCGACATACTGTAGACACATAAGATTTAACGGATTAACGGTTACTGTTACAATGGATACCTAGGTACCAAAGGTTACTAAACATTTTTAACCACTGTTATTATGTCTCATGAATGTTTGTTATTAGTGAAAAGTATATGCCTAAAAAGCAGTTATAAAAAATTTCACTTTTTAATGTACAACCACAATCTTAGGATTAGATTAAACTCATTTACACTATCTTGCCCTTCTTTTATCACAAAATTGGTGATAAGTACATGAAACTAGCATACAATGTTTCAAATTTATTTTAAAAAATCGTGTTTTTATTTATTTACAAAGATTTTTGGTAAAAATACAAAACCCCCAAAAATATCGACCATTTAAATAGAAGGCTGTAAAGTGGCGCCATCTATTCTTTCCATATTATATCAGATGATATAAAATCCAATATTACACAATAATTTTAAATATTCTATGGTAGTATCGTTTAATAACCAACAATTTTGTGCAAAAAATAAAAAAAAACAGTGAATGCTTGAATTTGACATTTGATGATGTCAACTTTATAGATAGTAACGAAGAATTATGGAAGTCTGGCTCTGACCTACTATTTATTGCGCAAACTCCGCGGGGCCAATCCCCCTATTCCCGCTGCCCTGCACGCCTGGACAATTTTGTTCTACAGTATTGGGCTTCCATACACCTTTAAACTTCCTTGGGTATTACAGATATTAATAATAAATTATTTATTTAAAAAAATTACCACCCTGTATCTCAAAAGTTAAGACGTTAAAACGGAAGTTTTTTTCTTAAAATGAACCCAAAAATTGCTTTCCTAAATATTGACGTACAATTAGAAAACACCCTGTATAATGTAAAAAAAATTACCAACCATCAAATTTTATTTCTCGTAAACAGTTGATTTTATCGATGTCAATAAAGAATACCTTTTTTTAGTTAAAGGTTAAAGCTATCCAAAAATAGTATTGTTGAGCCTTTATCATACAGGGTGATAAAAAAATTGCTATTATTGTGGCAGAGCTAGTCCGTCTCTGGTAAACTAAATAAGCCAAATATGATTTAATGGGTTCATTTTAAGAAGACTTATCTAGTAACCATTATATTAAAAAAATATTAAAATACGCCTAGTATTTTAAAAGTTATTTAAACAAAAACGATTTCCAGGGGCGTCCGTTATGTACCGTATCCCCGTAGGGGAGGGTCATAGGAGAAAAGTTTATGGAAACTTGTCATAATATTTTTAGGTTTTCTATTAGATTCCGGGAGATTGCCCACATATTCTGGGACACCCTGTATATATATTTTTGCAAAAATCAATAGTTTTTGAATTATATTGAAAAACTAGATTTTTTACGATTTTTCCTAGGTAAATAAATGCAATTTGAACCTTCTAAGCTTAGGCACCATTGCAGCTTTAAATTTACCATAGTTCATAGTAATATAAAAAAAATGTTTTATGCGTATTTCTTCTTGGCCACCTATTTGCGGTGGCCTTCTGGACCAATGGCGGTGCGCCTCTATCCCGATTTTTTTTTGCGGTAAGGTGAGCGGATGGCTAGTCGGTTTTTGGGTGTGAATAAAATTGTTTCGCGTTGTTTGTTTCGCTTCGTGTAAACACACACATATTTGAAGTTTCAAAATAAACCAGAAGGACACAATTTGCTTTGTCTCGCTCAAACTGATGGCTCAACTTTTTTCGTCTCTATGTAGCGAATCGTTTTGCTTTGTGGAAATATTTCGCTTGAAACAGGGACTTTGCGAGTCATTCTCGCAAATTGATTGCGCGAGTTATTTTTACGTAGTGGAAACCCAGCTTAAGGTTAGTTGCAAAACGTTATTAATGAGTATTTTATTGTTAGATTGTAGTTTAAAGGTTGTAGTCGTCTTCTTTTTCCGGATATGGTACCTGGAACCTCGGACTGCGGAGGTTACTCTGAACTCCGGTGGCATATCATAACATTTGCAGACGCAACAGGAGGGAAATCTGAACCAATCCGAGAAGATGCCCCTGCATTCATTGTTTGGATCATAAGCAAGTAATCTAGATAAAAAGTATGTGTAAGTATGATACAGGTTTAACATTAATTTTGTCACTTTATCTACGAATAACGGCTACTAATTCCTATTTTGTTTGTTACAGTGTCTATTTAGCTAAAATATTACCTATTTAAAAACGGATTTTAAGATAAAATTGTCTATTTAAGAAATAAGAAATTGGCCGTATTTACGATAGTGTAAGTTAATCTAGTTAAAAACTTGTTAATTCGAGATAAAGCTCCTAAAATTATAAGCAACAGCTTAGTGGATTCGGGATGATGTCTAGAAAAATGTATTTGAAGTTAAATTATGAGTTAAATTAAGTTGAAAAAAAGGCTTTCTAATAAGAAATTCTAAAACAAGCAGCTCTGTAAAACGGAGGAAATTTTCAATAAAAAATTGTTATATATATATATATATATATATATATATATATATATATATATATATATATATATATATATATATATATATATATTTTATATATATATATATATATATATATATATATATATATATATATATATATATATATATATATATATATATATATATATATATATATATATATATATATATATATATATATATATATATATAATATATATATATATATATATATATATTGTTAGCCCAAAATGGAGCGACTACTTCTTCTTTGACCGGACAGGCATTCCTAGATAAGTATGAAATATACAATATATAAGTACAGAAATTCTGGTGTCTTATTTTAAAAAAATATATACACTACTAAAAAAATTAACGGAACACTTTTGTAAAATATTAGCTTGGTGTTTTTAGACAAAATGGTTATATAGCTTTTAAATTAAAGGATTTGTAAAAATATATAATTCATGTCAGGTAAAATTTTTGTAGTTTTTATAGTTTTTGAGATATTGACGTTTTAAATAAAAAAAAATCGTTAATATCTTAAAACACTATAAGATATACAAAAAATTGTATGGAACAAAAAATACAGCTTTTTAAATTATCTATATAAAAAGTTATATAAATATGTTTAATAGGATAAATAATAAAGAACATATATATTATATATTTGACACTTTGTTTTTTGTACCTTTTTTAGTTTGTAAGTTTTTCTTAGGGATGAATGATTAATCAAATGACACATTCTTTGTTTTATTGTGAGAAAATGTGTGTCTTTTGAAATACATGTAAGCTTGATCTGAATATAATTAACGCCTTAAAAGTTACAAATGGACTAAGGGGTGTTCCGTTAATATTTTTGAGTAGTGTAATATATTTCTAATCAAGACAACCTTAAATGATTTTTGGAGTTTTGATGTAATACGAGAACATTGTAAAATGTCTTTGTATAACCTGAAAGATAAAAATTTGCCTAGTCCGTTTTAAAGATATTTAGTGTTATCTCTGTATTATTTTAAATTTAAGTCATCATTAACGTATATTTATAGTGGTCAGTCATCACTTGCAATCTGACAGCTATGGAGCAACAGCTCCCATGGCCCGTTGGGACTGCGAAAATCTGCAGCTCACCAACACTAAGGTCGATTGCTGACAACATACAATGATAAGTGTACGTCGTCACGGATTGATATTACCCGTCTGAAGAGTTCAGAAGAACGAAACGATGTTACTCACCAGTATCTGCAACTAACTCATTTAGCTTAGCGAAAATTAGCGAATATCGGCTGTTTATAGATCACCTGCAACCTCAAAATAAGATTTCGTTAATGACCTTGACTTTTATCTTAAAAACAACTTAACAAAAAACATTGAAATCATTGTGGGAGATTTTAACATTGATTTGTTAAATAGTTCAGATCAGGATGTTGTGACTTACTACACCACTCTAGTTTCCTATGGATTACAGCCATATATCAATAGTGTCACAAGAGAGCAATCCAAAACTTGCTTAGATCATATTTTTGTCAAAACTAACCTTAATATTGAAAGTATGTCCTTTTCTTCATATGTGATTACTCATGATATTACGGACCACTATCCAACAGTATTAAACATATCAAATCACAACGGCAATAACGTACCTCAAAAACTACTAAAAAATTATTAAAGTCAACAAAAACAAACTTCATAATCTTTTAAAGAATGAATCTTGGAATGAAATTTTAAACATAAATGAATCCGAATTAGCTTATCAAAAATTTTTGGATAAATTTAAAAATTACTATTCTCTCTGCAAAACAGTCAAGTTTAAAAAAATGTTTAAAAAAATAAAGCCATGGATAACTCAAGGCTTAATTGTATCGATTAAAAAGAGGGATAGGTTAAAAAAACAATTGCAAAGGTATTTCACTGAAGAAAAGAACATTCAATATAAAACTTATCGTAATGCATTGAAAAAAATAATAGATAACACAAAAAATCAATACTATAAAACAAAAATTGAACAAAACAAACATGATACAAAAAAAATCTATAAATTGATAACCGAGGCAACAAATCAGGGAAAAAAATTAGCAAGTCCTTAAATATAGTTGATAATGAAAATAAAACTTTTAAGAATGATCTGGATATGTCCAATTTCTGTAATACATATTTTTCTAACATAGCAGTTGAAATGAACAGCCGAATTCCTCATATTCTGGAGCAGTTCGAGCTAACATCAGTAAACAAAACAATGTTTCTCTCACCGGGGTCACAAAATGAACTCGTCCAGCATATTAGCAGTCTGAAATCGAACAGTGCCCCTGGTTGTGACGAAATAAGTGCAGATATTATAAAAGAATTTCATATTTATCTCCTTGAACCCCTTACGCATATATTTAATTTAATATACAGGACTGGTGTTGTGCCTTCATCACTTAAACAGTCAATCATTACCCCTATATACAAAGCTGGAAAACATAACATCATAAGTAATGACAGACCAATAAGTTTAATTAATAATTTTGCGAAACTTTTTGAAAAGACCTTAAAACTTAGACTAGTAAACTTCATCAACTTAAATAACATTATGTCAGAAAATCAATTTGGGTTTACAGAGGGTCTTAGTACCGAGGACGCAATGTGTTGCCTGATAAGAGAAGCCACAAAAATAATTAATGACAGTAAGAAATGTCTGGTGGTGTTCTTGGACCTAGCGAAGGCTTTTGACACGGTTCCCCATAAAACACTTCTCGAAGTTCTCGAACGTAATGGAGTTAGGGGAACTGTGTGGAAGATATTTGAGAGCTACTTGACTGGACGTCAACAGCAGGTAAAAGTACGCGATACAATCAGTGATCCACAAACAATAAATATAGGCGTTCCGCAAGGGACAGTGCTCGGACCCATTTTGTTTAATCTCTATATAAATTCAATTAAAGACATTGGGATTGAGGGTAAAATTGTGTCATATGCGGATGACACGGCCATAGTTTTTAGTGGATCCTCTTGGGAAGAAGCTAGAATAAATGCAATAAACGGACTTATAAAAATTAAAAAATGGCTTAATATACACAAATTATCCCTTAATGTTAAAAAAACGAATTACTTAGCTTTTACTAAAATTAATTTAAATCGCCCTTCTTTTAACCAAATAGAAATAGGTGCAAATGAAATAATTAAAGAGGTCACTCATGTTTAATACCTTGGGGTGATGATTGACTGCTACCTGAAGTGGAATGTTCATGCTGAATATCTGACTAAAAAATTAGATCTCTGACTTATAAGTTCTATATCCTTAGAAATATTTTATCAGCAAAAATGTTGATCACACTGTATCGATGTCTGGTGGAATCTTTGTTGGCATATGGTATCATAGTATGGGGTTCAATGTATCAGAACGCATTGAGACCGTTACAAATAATTCAAAATAAAATCTTAAAGATAATTTATAAAAAAGATTATTTATATCCAACAAACATGCTATATAGTGAAGAAGTAGTAAATTTAAGAACTCTATTCTTCCACTCAATTAGTCGTTACATTCATAAGCACCGCAGGGTGCAGCCTGTTGTGACGCATGGTCAGCACACCCGTATTCGCATGAATCAGCTTTTGACAATTCCTAGATGTAATAGTGAATTTTATAGACGTTCAGTTAATTTCTTGGGTCCAAAAGTCTACAACCTATTGCCAACTGACGTGAAAAATGTTGTAAAGCCAAAACTGTTTTCAAAAAGGTCGAAAGCATTTATTTGGAATAATCAGATTTTGTTTAGAAGGTTGCTTTAATTTAAGGACAATAACGTAAAAAAATAAATTCTTAGTATCCGATAGTATTTAAATTTTTATTTATAACTTATTAGGAAGTAAAGTAGAAGCACATACAGATGCTCTGCATCTAGGTGCTATTACATAATTAAATAACAATTTAACGTAGCACAATAAGTACTATTATGTATATTTATATTGTAAATTTATAACTAAATAAATCTTGAAATCTTGTAGATTAGCGTTATCGTAGAGCATCTTCTTATTCAGTGTAACATCGCTTGGACTAACATCGCCTTGCGAATTATCGTCGGCTATTGCCCTACGATAACGCTAACCTTCGCTTAGCTGAATAAGTTAGTTGTAGACACTAGTGAGTAACATCGTTTCGTACTACTGAACTCTTCAGACGTCTCGTATCAACCCGTGACGACGTACAGTTATCATTTTAAGTCATCATTATTATACCAAGAAAACTCTATAGGAGGATAACGAATAGTATTTTATTTTTTCCGAGTGTATTACCGGAAAGAACGCAAAAAACCTTTTTAGTATATTAAAAAAAACAAAAATTTTAAGTTGTTTTACTATTATTCTGGAACGATGATATATTGGTCAGCCATTTTTAGGGTAGTTTAAATTGAGATAGAATTCTAAGCCAAGGAAGTTTAAAGGTGTATGGAAGCCCAATGCTAAGGCCCATTCGATCAAAAAATGTCAAGCCCAGTATGAAAATAACTGTCAGAGTTGGCCCCGCCGATTTTGCGCAATAACGAAATTCCTTGAAATAATTTGTGTTGCCTACTTACACACTGATAAATCAGTGTGTAGTTAGGCAACACATTATACTTTTATGAAAGCCGTATTAGTTTCGATTGTTTTGCTTTGTGTGATTATATTTTGTGGTAGCAGAAGTTTTTTGGATTGATAAAAACCTTCTTATTTTAGTGATTAGTGTTTATTAAATTGTGACTATAATTTTGTGTTTATTGTTTGTTACTTACAATATCGTAACAAAATGACTAGAGGTTGTATGGTTTTGTCTTGCAAATCTAAGGCTAACATACCCGGCATTTTTTACTTTAGGTAAGTATTTCTTATATTTAAATTAGGTGCTTCTTATGAGACGTAACGTTAGGTAACCGAATAAATAATAATATATCAATTATAATTATAGAAAATAAAATTTCATAGAAAATAGCATGAAAAAGTAAGGCAATCTTAACTATCTTTTAATGATTTCCCCAATGTTTGTATTTTGTGGATTATTAAAAAAAATAAAGGTTTACATTTAGGTACTTTTATTTCATTTAATAATTTAGTACATTCTTTTAAAGGATCAAAATTATTAATTACTGGCAACCAGGCAAATTTTAATTTATACAAGTTTCTTAATTGAATAAAAGAAAGTACAATATGATGTTAAAGTTTCTTTTTTCTTTTTTGTATTTGTTTAAAAAGAAATTGATTTTTTGGGTTTTTTAAACTTAAATTTTCAACTTTTTAAGCTCGACATACTGTAGACACATAATATTT
>JAHBCN010022647.1:0-13240 GCA_019359885.1 Listronotus oregonensis
TTTTTTTCGATTTTTCCCAGATAAAAAAATGCAGTTTGAACCCGCTGAGCCGAGACAGCAGTGCGGCTTTAAATTGACTATAGTTCAAAGTAATATAAAAAAAATGTTTTATGCGTATCTCTGATTGGCCAGCTTTTTTGCGGTGTTGTCTAACGCAATAGAGAATATCTACCCTTTGATGAACAAATGATTGGGACATTATCTTTCATGATTTGACAAACATATTTCTAAGGCCGCGTCGTGCCATAGGAGCAAGGAAGTTTAAAGGTGTATGGAAGCCCAATGCTATGGCCCATTCGATCAAAAAATGTCCAGCCCAGTATAAAAATAACTGTCAGAGTTGGCCCCGCCGATTTTGCGCAATAACGAAATTCTACGAAATAATTTAATGTGTTGCCTACTTACACACTGATAAATCAGTGTGTAGTTAGGCAACACATTATACTTTTATGAGAGCCGTATTAGTTTCGATTGTTTTGCTTTGTGTGATTATATTTTGTGGTTGCAGAAGTTATTTTGGATTGATAAAACCCTTCTTATTTTATCGATTAGTGTTTATTAAATTGTGACTATAATTTTCTCTTTATTGTTTGTTACTTATAATATCGTAACAAAATGACTAGAGGTTGTATGGTTTTATCTTGCAAATTTAAGGGTAACATACCCGGCATTTTTTACTTTAGGTAAGTATTTCTTATATTTAAATATCTTCTTATGAGACGTAACGTTAGGTAACCGAGTAAATAATAATATATCAATTATGAATTACAGAAAATGAAAATTTCATAGGAAATATCAGTGAGAAAAGTAAGGCAATCCTAACTATCTTTTAGATGATTTCCACAATGTTTGTGTATTTCTGTGGATTATTAAAAAGAAATAAGGTTTACATTTAGGTACTTTTATTTCATTTAATAATTTAGTACATTCTTTTAAAGGATCAAAGTTATTAATTACTGGGCAGACCAGGCAAATTTTAATATATACAGGTCCCTCTAATTGAAAAAAAGAAGTAAAATTTTATGTTAAAGTTCCTTTTTGCTTTTTCTGTATTTTGTTTAAAAGAAAATTAGATTTTTGGTTTCTTATACTTACACTATCAACTTTTTAAGCTCGACATACTGTATACACATAATATTTAACGGTTACTGTCACAATGGATACCTAGGTACCCAAGGTTACTAAACATTTTTAACCACTGTTATTCTGTCTCATGAATGTTTTTTATTAGTGAAAAGTATATGCCTAAAAAGCAGTTATAAAAATTTTCACTTTTTAATGTCACAAAATTGATGATAAGTACATGAAACTATCATACAATGTTTGAAATTTATTTTTTAAAAATGGTGTTTTTATTTATTTACAAAGATTTTTGGTAAAAATACAAAATTCTCAAAAATATCGACCATTTAAATAGAAGGCTGTAAAGTGGCGCCATCTATTCTTTCCATATTATATCATATGATATAAAATCCAATATTACACAATAATTTTAAATATTCTATGGTAGTATCGTTTAAAATAACCAACAATTTTGAGCAAAAAATAAAAAAAAACAGTGAATGCTTGAATTTGACATTTGATGATGTCAACTTTATAGATAGTAACAAAGAATTATGGAAGTCCGGCTCTGACCTACTATTCATTGCGCAAACTCCGCGGGGCCAATCCCCCGATTCCCGCTGCCCTGCACGCCTGGACAATTTTGTTCTACAGTATTGGGCTTCCATACACCTTTAAACTTCCTTGCATAGGAGACAATACCAATACACGGCCGGATTCTCCTCTTTCCAACGGTTCTTGAAAAATATTAGTAACTTAGAAATGGTAAAAACTTTTTCGGACACCCTGTATTTATTGCATGTCTCATTTCAACATACCTACAACAGCCTAATTTCCTAAAAACTCTATCGACAAATCGTAAAACAAACATGGTTTTATCTTTGTTTAATAGTTTTTACATCGATCAGTGAAATTCCATTTGGCACGAAGTTATTTTAGGTCGCGCAAATTAATGAGAGACGTCACTCATTTGCCAAATGGCTACACTTTTCTTGGTTTTGTACTTTGTTTTGCCATTCTCGACGGCGCCTTATGTCTTCTTAAAGAAAATTGGAAAGGATAGCTTCTTTTGAAGTTTTTTCGCATAAAAACTAGAATTAGTATGGAAGTTTTCGTATTTTGGTTATAAAATTTAAGGGATTTAAAAAATGTTAAAGACGTATTTCTTTTTTTTTCGCTTTTTAGAAATGGGTACATTCCTTTTAAAATATTTTTTTTAATAAGTCAGTTTTATTTTAATTAATGCTTCAATAACACTTAAATCTTGGACGGACAACCGTTTTTAAGTGATTAATAAATACTATTCTTAAAAACTACGACTTGTACAATATGTTTTGCACATGAGTAGACAAACATAAATCTGAGATAAGTGGGGCTGTCTGCTATGCGGTCCACCCAGATATTTTGACCCAGGCCCTAAATTTATTTTTTCCAAAATTTTCAACTTTAGAATTTTAAACTGAAATAACGTTTTGAAAAATCATAAAACTGACAACATTTTTATTTTATTTTAATTTAGATTCTTTTCCACCCCTAATCTCTGAAGATGGAATTGTTTCTACCTCCAAAGGAAAAGCCGAACTATTTGCCAAACAATTTGCTGCCAATTCTACGCTTGATCCTCCTATTAATCTTCCCCTTCCAACAGTTGTCCCTGTTTCTCATAAAATGTCCGATATAATTTTTAAAGTCAAACAGATCAAGCGTATTCTTTCTTCTCTTAATACTAAAAAATCGTCTGGGCTGGATGGCATATCAGCAATCGTCTTAAAAAATGTGCTCCCAAACTTGCAATCACTCGCCTCTTTCGAATCTCTTACGACACAGGCATTTTCCCCGAGAGTTGGAAAGCTGCACGTGTGCAACCTGTCCCCAAAAAAGGATCCAAAAGTCTCCCTTCTAACTATAGACCTATATCTCTTCTTTTAGTTGTTTGCAAGGTTATGGAAAAATTCATTAATTCCCAAATCTTAAAGTATCTGGAAAAACATAAGATCTTACATGATAGACAATATGGATTCCGTCACAGTAGATCCACAGCTGATCTTCTTTCCTTTGTCTCACACAACTGGAACAAGTCCCTTGAGTTTCTTGGTGAATCCCAGATCGTTGCTCTTGACCTATCCAAAGCTTTCGGTCAGGTCTGGCATGATGGGCTTCTTAACAAACTTCCTTCTTACGGTCTTCCACCTAAGCTTTGCTCTTGGCTTTCCAGTTTCCTTTCTAATCGACGTATATCAGTTAGTGTAGATGGTCATTCCTCCAGCTTCTACCAAATTACTGCTGAGGTGCCCCAGGGCTCAGTGCTGGCACCCACGCTGTTTCTTCTACACATTAACGATCTTCTCTCTTCCACAATCAATCCCATTCATAGTTTTGCTGACGATAGTACCCTCCACTCTAGTATTCAATTTCTTAAGCCACCGTGTAATTTGATTTGAAACAAGCGCAGGTCAATGCAGATATCTTTCACAAGACCTCAAACTTATCTTGGTTTGGGGGCGCCAAAACGTGTTCACTTTAATGCCTCAAAAACACATTTCATGTTCGCTGTCGCGAAAAAGTCTGCGAATGCTCATAACTTACATATGAGCGGCCAAGTTCTGGAACAAAGAGTCGTTTAATCTAGTCGGCATTACTTTTAAGAATAACCTCAACTGGCACAAACACATTTCATCCATAACTTCGGCAGCTTCAAAAGTTGGATTCCCTTTCGAGCCAGAAAATATTTCTCTTCTTCCAATCTGTACACTCTGTATGTATCCCAAATCAGATCCTCTTTGGAATATTGTTCTCATGTCTGGGGAATGGCGTCCCCTACAACACTTACATTCTGAACTCCATTCAAAAGAGCTGTTCGTCTTATTAATGATCCAACGCTCACAGAAAGGCTTCCTCTTCTGCCCATCGTCGAGCTGTAGGGATCTGTCGCTCTTCTATAGGTATTTTCACCCTTCTGCTCGGGAGGAATTAGCCAGTATTATTCCTTCTCTGGCAGCTCCCAACAGAGCAATACGTAGTGCAACTTTATGCATCCTTTACAGTTCATTAAGAGGCCCGAACTTCCCGCTTTCTTCGTTCCTTTATTCCTAGAGTGTCAAGATATGGAACCTGCTGCCGCAAAGTTTAAAAAAAAACTAGAATCATACAAATTTAATAATTGGGATCCACGACAGCTACAAAAAAAATACAGGCCCTCAAACCACAAAAAGAGGTAAAAAATAATTTTTAGAGCCAAATTTGCATTGCATTAAAAAAAAACATCCTCAATTCATGCCCTTTCGAATGATATGCAATAACCACAATTTGCTTAAAAACAGCAAGAGTTATTTGTCAACTTTATCAAAATTAGTATTTCGTAAAAACATGCCCACCTTGATAACGTTAACAAACAACTCTTGCTGTTTTTCAGATTGTGGTTATTATATCTTAAAGGGCAGGAATTCGATGTTTTGCCCAAAAAATCATTTCTAGTTTTTTTATGCAATGCAAAGTTGGCTTGGAATTATTTTATTATATTCTAGTATTAGTCTAGATTTATTGTAGGTATGAATCTATTTATTACATATATATTAAAAATCTATTAAATACATTGCACAAAAATTGATGAAAGTTTCACTTATACAAGGAATTGAGCTACAGAGTCCCATTTATAAAGGTTAAGATCGAAAAACCCTAGAAATCAAATCTTATTTAACCAGGTTCAAAAAGTCCCATTAACATAGGTAATTCGATAAAGAAGTGCTAAGACCTCATTGTAATTCTCAATAATAGAGGTTTCTCACTTATCCAGGTCCCACTTAACCAGGTTTCACTGTATTATTTGAAACATTGTTGTCAGGTCTCGTCTTAGCAAGAATACTTCTTGAGTATTTGGGATTTAAATTTTGTTTTAATATTATACTTATTCGCGATTCTGCCGATCTTTACCGAAGTTTCTTTACAATAAAAAAATTGTCATAAAACATGAAGACAATGGAAGTTTTAGTGTTATTGAAATTAAACCTTTGTCTGACACTTTCAAGAAAACGTTAATTTTAAAAATAAAAAATTTTTTTTTTTTTGAATGAAATTACCAGTATTTTTACGTTTCCTCATTCGTTTGTAAAAAGCAAAAAAGACATATAAAAAATAACTGAAACGGAAATGACAAATATACCTACTTTTTGCTTGACAGTTGATTGGCGAAAAGTAATTTGACAGAGTTGTTTAATTTGCACGGGGTATTTTTTTTTTATAAAATATGTAGGACACTTTGTAATAGGTACTATATGTATACTGCAGCAAACCTACAATTGAGAAAGGCATAATGCCGTATAGGCACTTCGGAAATTTTTAACACAACATGCTGTACTGCCAAGGAATTTAAAGGGGGTATGGAAGCCCAATACTGTAGAACAAAATTGTCCAGGCGGGGGCAGGGAATAAGGGTTGGCCCCGGGAATTGGGTCGGGCCGGATTTCCATTTCTTTGTTACTATCTATAAAAAATTTTTATCATCAAATGTCAAATTCCAACATTCACTTTTTTTTTTTTTTGCACAAAATTTTGGTTTTAAAGGATACTACTATAGAATATTTAAAATTATTGTTAATATTAGATTTTATATCATCTGATATAATATGGAAATTACTGACTTCTATTTAAATGGTCAATATTTTTGGAAGTTTTGTATTTTTACCAAAAATCTTTGTAAATAAATAAAAACATGATTTTTTAAAATAAATTTCAAACATTGTATGATAGTATTATGTACTTATCACCAATTTTGTGATAAAAGAAGGCAAGATAGTGTAAATGAGTTTAATCTAATCCTAAGATTCTGGTTGTACATTAAAAGTGAAAATTTTTATAACTGCTTTTAGGCATATACTTTTCACTAATAACAAACATTCATGAGACAGAATAACAGTGGTTAAAAATGTTTAGTAACCTCTGGTATCTGAGTATCCATTGAACAGTATCCGTTAAATATTATGTGTGTACAGTATGTCGAGCTTAAAAAGTTGATAATGCAAGATTAAGAAACCAAAAATCTAATTTATTTTTAAACAAATGGTATTGTCTCGAAAGTTGCCTTCTCTCCGATTTTGATCAAATTTGGTATAAGGGTTTTTGGGGCGCTGATTCCAAATCTGAAAAAATATCTTTTCGGCAACGTTTGTTTTCGAGATCTTCATCATCAAAGTTGAAAATTAAACTAACCTCATTTTCAGTATATTCTCCCTTCTTTTTGAAAACAATTCTTGATTTTTACACTAAAGTGGCACACGATATTTTATAAACACCTTTTAAAACCTTGTATTTTTATTTATTTTACATCTTTTTTCCATTAAATTGAGAACTTTTAAGTTCAAAGGCAGCAGCCATATTTGCTTAAAAAATAAAAGTGTAAAAAAGGTGTAAAATAAACATAAAAAAAAGTTTTTACAAGGTGTTTGAGAAATATTGTGTGCCTATTTAGTATAAAAATCAAGAATTTTGTGCAAAAAAAAGGAGGAATAATGTAAATAAGGTTGGTTTGGTTTTCAATTTTGATGATGAATATCTCGAAAACGAAACATTGTCGATTTTTTTTAGATTTGTAATCAGCGCCCCAAAAAACCGTACCAAAATTGTACTTCCTTTCAATTAGAGGGATCTGTATATATTATAATTTGCCTGGTCTGCCCAGTAATCAATAATTTTGATCCTTTAAAAAGAGTGTAATAAAAAAATAAAAAGTACCTAAATGTAAACTTTATTTCTTTTTAATAATCCACAGAAATACACAAAACATTGTGGAAATCATCTAAAAGATAGTTAAGATTGCCTTACTTTTCTCACTAATATTTCCTATGAAATTTTCATTTTCTATTATTCATAATTGATATATTATTATTTATTCGGTTACCTAAAGTTACGTCTTATAAGAAGCACCTAATTTAAATATAAAAATACTTATCTAAAGTTAAAAAGACGGGTATGTTACCCTTGAATTTGCAAGAAAAACCATACAACCTCTAGTTATTTTGTTACGATATTATAAGTAACAAACAATAAACACAAAATTATAGTCACAATTTAATAACACTAATCACTAAAATAAGAAGGTTTTGATCAATCCAAAAACGGTACTCCGGCTCTCATAAAATTATAATGTGTTGGCTAACTTCACACTGATTTATCAGTGTGTAAGTAGGCAACACATTATTTCGTGGAATTTTTTTTATTGCGCAGAATCGGCGGGGCCAACTCTGACAATTATTTTCATACTGGGCTGGACATTTTTTGATCGAATGGGCCATAGCATTGGGCTTCCATACACCTTTAAACTTCCTTGTGTATTGCTTATAGTCCAGTAGACATGTTCAAAAGCGAGTTAATTCGTGATAAAGCTCCTAAAAATATAAGCGATAGCTCGTTGAATTCGGAATGATGCCTTGAAAAATATATTTAAATTGCAAACTTTCACATTCGTGCCTTAAAATTGTACTTTTAACACTCATAAGGATGGT
This sequence comes from Listronotus oregonensis, assembly GCA_019359885.1. Classification (NCBI taxonomy): domain Eukaryota; kingdom Metazoa; phylum Arthropoda; class Insecta; order Coleoptera; family Curculionidae; genus Listronotus; species Listronotus oregonensis. The sequence goes on from JAHBCN010022647.1 coordinate 7,560, forward strand.
TTGAAAAGTCCGAGAATGAACGCACACCAAGTGTCAGCCATGTTGGTCTATTTCTTTTTGTTTGGCATTCGTATTAATCAAGGAAATCGAGTGATTTTCAAGAAATGGACGAAAAAGAATTTCGTGTGGTGATTAAACATTACTTTATGAAAGGTAAAACGCCTCAGGAGGCTAAAGAGAAGATTAATAAACAATATAGTGACTCTGCACTCTCGATTAGAACAGTTTACAAGTAGTTTCAAAATTACCGGACTGGCCATATGAGCACAAGTGACGCTGAACGTTCTGGACGGCCTGTGGAGGTCACGACTCCAGAAATCATTGATCAAATCCATGATATGGTGATGGATGACAGAAGAGTTAAGGTACGTGAGATTGCTAGTGCCGTGGGCATCTCGACTAAACGGGTACAAAATATTTTACATGAAACATAAACATTTGGACATGAGAAAGCTATCCGCAAGATGGGTGCCACGATTGCTCACGCTTGACCAAAAACGGAATCGTGTGAAGTGTTGTAAGGATGGTTTGCTGCTGTTTCAGAAGAATCCGGAGGACTTTATGCGTCGTTTCGTCACTGTGGATGAAACATGGATTCATTACAATACTCCTGAGACCAAACAACAATCTAAGCAATAGGTTACCAAGGAGGAATCTGGCCCAAAAAAGGCGAAGACCGTTCCTTCGGCCGGGAAGGTTATGGCGACTGTCTTTTGGTATTCGCAGGGGAAAATCTCATCGACTATCTGGAAGAGGATAAAACTATTACAGTGCATAGTATTCATCATTATTGGACCGTTTGAAAACCGAGCTGCAAGAAAAAGCCCACGATTGGCCCACAAGAAAGTCCTTTTCCATCACGACAACGCACCAGCACACACCTCAGCAGTTGTGGTGGCAAAATTAATGGAAATAGGATTCCAACTCGTTTCATATCCCCCCTATTCTCCAGACTTGGCTCCCTGGACTACCCATTTTCCCTAATTTGAAGAAATGGCTGGCGGGACAAAGATTCATTCAAACGAGAAAGTGATTGCAGACACTGATCGATATTTGCAAGTTGGACAAAACTATTATTTGGAAGGGATTAAAAACAGAACATCGTTGGGAATGTAAAGCCTAAAAAAGACTATGTAGAAAAATAAAAAAGGTTTACCCCAAACAAGTAAGTGGTTTTAATTTTTGCAATGATTTTCAAATTTACCTCGTATCTTATATCATAAATAACTATTAAAAGTCATTTATTTTGTCTAATATATCTTTTTTAAATTAGCAAGAAAATAAAACATTTTGTTAAGTTAAGTTTAAAAGGATTTATCGCTAATAAAAATTTTTTTTTTTCAATAATTGTTTTAATAAATAATACAAATTACATAAAGAGAACTTTAAAAACGATTTTTCTCACATACGCCGTCATAAATTTTCTATTTCAATACAACAGCAATCCAATCATTCTTAAAAGCAAACATTTCAAATAAACACACGATTTTAAAATAAAGGAAAAATGGAATATCCCGTAAACATTGTTAAGTGTACGGCTAATGGGAATAACGAAAATATGTATTTCTACACAGCGACAGGTGAAATATTTTGAATAAAAAATGTAAAATAGTTTTTTTTAACTTTTTAAAATAAATAAATTTAATGGGAAAAATTGGATCCTTTGAAATACTAACTGATAAAAATTTAATGATTGGGTAAAAAGTAATCCTGTATTACCTGGATTCCTCTATACTTGAATTTTTTCCGATATGCAGTTTTGTCAAAAACAAAAAAAAAACTATTTTTAGCTGTTAACAATTGACATCCCAAAAAGGTGTGTCGATTTGTATATTCAATTTGCGCATTTTTCACACCGTAGAACTTTTCGCCCGAACCAAAGTTTAAAGGTGTTGGAACCCATGGCCCATTCGACCCAAAAATGTCCAGCCCAGTATGAAAATAACTGTCAAGTTGGCCCCGCCGATTCTGCGCAATAAAAAAATTCCACGAAAATAATTTAATGTGTTGTACTTACCCTGAAAAACAGTGAAGTTACAACACATTATAATTTATGAGAGCCGGAGTACTTTTTTTGATTGATCAAAACCGTCTTATTTTAGTGATTAGTGTTTATTAAATTGTGACTATAATTTTGTGTTTATTGTTTTACTTATAATATCGTAACAAAATGACGTCGTTGTATGGTTTTGTCTTTAAATTCAAGGGTAACATACCCGTTTTTTTTAATTTTTAGGTAAGTATTTTTATATTTAAATTAGGTGCTTCTTATAAGACGTAACGTCGGTAACCGAATAAATAATAGTAGTACCCTTTTAAATAACCAACAATTTTGTGCAAAAAATTAAAAAAAGTGAATGTTGAATTTGACATTTGATGATATCAAATTTATAGATATTAACAAAAATTTAAAATCCGGCCCTGACCTACTATTATTGCCAAATTCCGCGGGGCCAACCCCTATTCCCGCTGCCCTGCCGCTGGACAATTTTGTTCTACAGTAATGGGCTCATACACCTTTAAACTTTTCTCCGAACCCGTTGGAGATGGATTGAAAATGCTTTTATAAATGTTTCATTTATTTTTTTACAAATATATTTCTTTATAATTTGAATTTTTTATAAACTGTAAAGGCTCTATTTTCCAATTTTTAAGAAAAACTAAAATTTTTTTAAACAATATAAAATCTGATTTATTTATAAAAAGTGTACAAAAATGCTTTCTTAACAATACTTAAAAATGCAAACAGCTCATTATTCTAAATTTATTGGCCTTTTGAGTTAGAGAAACAACAAGAGCTGCAGGAATTTCCTTGAACCTTCAAAATTTGGAAAGGAATAGCTCCCCTTTATGAATATCCATGTTTCATCAAGAAATACTGGGTAAGACCGTTTGAAGTAAACTCATATTTTTGTGTATTCTCTCAAAAATTAATTTTTTATTAAAAACATGTGGTAAATCCATAATACTTTTGGGTTGTTATTTCTTCCACTGAAAGCCAATTTCTTTTTCCCATTTTCGCAAAAACTAATGGAGAAGTTAAAATGATTCCCCATTTCATCATTTAATTTTTGATGCAGAGATTTTATGGTAATATGCTCTTTTTTATTTTTTGTTAATGATACTTCTTTAAAACTTTTATCCGATTTTTTGTCCATATTTTTTAAATTAAATATTGCTCTTGCACTACTTTCTTGGCATCTAACTTTTCACCACATTTTAAAAGTTCAAGCAATTCTGCAGCTTCTTGTTGCTCTCAGCTCAAAAAAGCCTAAATTTAGAATAATGAGCTGGCTTTGCTCGTTTAGTCGCTTTTTCCTATTTTTTCGGCATTTTACTTTGACGCACGCAACAATTTTTTTTGACAATGCGAAATTTTAAACTTGGGAATTTGTCAAATGTGACAAGTAACAGTTGAAATGAGAAAACACATGACTTTTTTTGGTAAATTTATTGTTTCTCTCAGCAAAAGTGTATCAGTTAAGGATGCAAAAAAATGTCGGAACTGCATATCCGAAAAAATTCAACTATAGTATCAATTGACCGCATTTAAAATTAAAGTTTAGCCGTAAGTGTTATATTATAGGTTTTTGTAATCAGCGTAACGTCTTAAATCCAAATTTGGAAAAATATACAGGGTGTGCTATTTAAAAAACCATACATTATATTATATCTTCTTTTTGGATCACCCTGTATACATATATTTTATGTCAAAAAATGCGTAGGTAATCCAAAATAAAAATCGACGTGTCCAAGCGATTTTCGTAGAACATAATACGTAAATATTAATCGAATTTATCCGTTACTTTATGAACCCAGTGTATATCCTCAAAACAAAAAAAAAGTTCTTTAAAAATAACTCTAAAACGGAAACTCTAAATATAAATTCGTCGATCAGCTGATCGTGCCGGAGAGAGATTTATTTTTAAACGCTTTAATTTCTACATTTTCTTGCAGTTTTAATCGATCATTTAAAATAGAAAAAACATATTTTTACGATCTATGTCGAGTACAAATTCTTAAATAAATTTTCGACTTCGTGTTAACATCTGTTTAGATTATCCGTTTTAACTTTATAATATGCACTGACACATATAGAATTCAACATAGCTTAAATGTGACGAATGGAAATGTTTATATCTTGCGAGTTTGTAACTTGAAATAAAATTCATAAATTACAGATGATTTCTTTTTGGAAAAATGTTCAAACTCGTCAATTTTAAATATGTGTTCCGCATACTTTTAACGCTATTAGAGAGATATGGGACTATTTGAATACCGCATTGTTTCTTTTTAGAGATATGGAAGACGTCGTATTACCAAGCGATAGTTATACAAGGAAGTTTAAAGGTGTATGGAAGCCCAATGATATGGCCCATTCGATAAAAAAATGCCCAGCCCAGTATGAAAATAACTGTCAGAGTTGGCCCCGCCGATTCTGCGCAAAAACAAAATTCCACGAAATAATTTAATGTTTTGGGTACTTCCCCTGATAAATCAGTGTGAAGTTAAACACATTTTTTTATGGGGCCGGATCCCGTTTTTGGATTGATCAAATTTTTCTTATTTTAGAAATTAGTGTTTATTAAATTGTGACTATAATTTTTGTTTATTGTTTTTACTTATAATATCTAACAAAATGATAGAGGTTGTAGGGTTTTTTGTCTTGCAAATCCAAGGGTAACATACCCGTCGTTTTAACTTTAGGTAAGTATTTTTATATTTAAATTAGGTGCCCTTTTAAGACGTAACGTTAGGTAAACCCAATAAATAATAATATATTAATTATGATTTAAAAGAAAATAAAAAATTTTATAAGAAATATTAGTGGAAAAGTAAGGCAATCTTAACTACCTTTTTGATGATTTCCACAATGTTTGTGTATTTTTTTGGTTTATTAAAAAAAAATAAGGTTTACATTTAAGTACTTTTATTTCATTTAATAAATTTTGTACACTCTTTTAAAGGATCAAAATTATTGATTACTGGGCAGACCAGGCAAATTTTAATATACAGGTCCCCCTAATTGAATGAAAAAGTACAATTTTGGTAGGTTTTTGGGGCCTGATTACAAATCTAAAAAAAAAAAATTTGGCAATGTTTCGTTTTCGAGATATTCATCATCAAATTGAAAATCAAACTAACCTTATTTACACTATTCCTCCTTCTTTTTTCACAAAAATTTTTGATTTTTTCACTAAATTGGCACAAATATTTCACAAACACCTTTTAAAAACTTTTTTTTGTTTTTTTACACCTTTTTTACACTTTTTTTTTTAAGCAAATATGGCTACTGCCTTTTAACTTAAAAAATTCGCAAATTAATGGAAAAAGATGTAAAATAAATAAAAATACAAAGGTTTTAAAGGTGTTTATAAATAATGTGCCACTTTAGGGAAAAAACAAATTTTGCAAAAAAAAGGGAAAAAATGTGAAAAGAGGGTTTGTTTTAATTTTTAACTTTATGATGAAGTTTCGGGCACGAAACGTTGCCGAAAAATTTTTTTAGATTTGTAATCAGCGCAAACCCCTTTAAAAATTTTATCAAAATCGGAGAGGAGGCAACTTTCGAGACAATACCATTTGTTTAAAAATAAATTAGATTTTTTGGGTTTCTTAATCTTGCATTATCAACTTTTAGGGTCGACATACTGTACACACATAATATTTAAGGATACTGT
>JAHBCN010022648.1:0-13318 GCA_019359885.1 Listronotus oregonensis
GATGTTTTGCTTGTAAAGGCATCCAATTTTCTTTTTAAATGAGCTAATAATTTGGGCTGGCAACTATATTTACGTTGTTCTTTGGATAAAAGTTGATTTAAAAAAACAGTAAAACGCTAAAAATAAGCTATGCTTTTTTTAAAATCAAAACAGTTTATCAAAACATTTTGAAAGAATATTTTTGTTTGTGTTTTTAATCTCCAGTCCATGAACTTTTGATAATCAGTTTAACCGTGCTCGAGATATCCCCCGGACAGTAAATTTTGGTTTGGCGTTTCTGCTATTTCAAGTATGTTAAGACGAGTTAAATTTTCATTTGTTAAAAAAATAATTGAATTTTTTAAAAATTTTTAAAAAAAGTATTTTACTTAAATTTCCGTAAATGTCTATAAGTTTCATTTAAAAATCATTGTTGTTTGCCGTTTCTATGACTACAGCTGCCGACGCGCGTTCGGGGGCCTACTTAAGGCATTTTAGGGACCCCTTTTTTGCGATATTTTTTTTAGTTTTTTAAAATACCGATAATATTTTTCGTGCGTTTCTTTACGTGTTTTTTTTTACCGTACTTAATGAGCTTTTTACTATGCCTGCGGGTAGTTTTTTGGACTGTTTTACATAGTGGTCGTAAGTAAAAATAATTTACATTGCGCAAAAAGACAGTATTTATTTTAAAACTTTTTATTAGTAATCCGTGTGTATTGGTTTTTCTGGTATCCTACGTTTCCCCCCAAAACCAAACGATCAAGTTATCCCTATAAACAGCGTTTGTCTTTTTTTCAAAAGGGAAAAGGGATGGCCCACTGATGTCAGCGTCTTTTAATTGATGTGTTTATCACCATTCGTTCCCGATATTAATCTTCAGTTAATGGTTCGACAGAAAAAAGAATAATGGTATATCCTTTTATTCGTTACTCAGCTACGTTAGATCGTGTTTGTTTCCCTTTTTGCCAACCACCACATCAAAAAGTGAAGCGTGCCATCATAACCTAATTTTTTTAAAAAGGCTTGGTAATTTTTGAAAAATTTTTAGGGATGACATTTTTCAAAGTTTGTACCGTTTTTCGGCAGTTTTTGTGTTTTTTTTTTTGGTTTTTGGGGGAAAATGAAAAGTATATTATAGTGATATTTTGAAGTTTTAGAATTTTTTTTAAAATTATTATTATTGGCTGTTATGTTAATTCTGACTTTATTTCGGGTCAATCCATGTTTTCATCGGTTTTATGTTTTTCATAATCATTTTCCTAATTTTTTTTCATTTTTTTTTTTGAACATTTAAAAAATCCGTTTTAAAAAATTATCTTTAAAATTTTTTTAAAATTATTTTTTTGAAAAAAAGAAAATATGGTTAAATTTTGGCTTTTGAATTTACCACTTTCGGCGACATTAATATTTAAAAAAATTTTCAAAATTTTCTAAAAATTTAAATAAAAATTTTTTTTTTTCCCCAATATGTTAAAAATTTTGGGGTTTTAAAAAAAATATATTTTTAATTATTATTTTTTTATGGAATCGGCAAATTTTAAATTTTTTTGAGCCTTTTTTTTAATTGCAAACAAAAAATCTTTAAAAGCGATTATTAAAAAGGCATAGCAAAAACCAAATTTTTTTTTAATTTTATCCAAAGATGAAATTTTAAAATAATCTGGAATAAAAAAGATGGTTTTTTACCTTTTTATTTTTTAAAAAAAATCATAAAAGTTACAGTTTGGTTATAAAAAAAAACCCCACATCATCAATTATTTAAACTTGTTTTCATTTAAAAAACCCTTTTTCCCTCTAATTGAAAAAAATTTTTTTTATTAATAATGATTTTGGTAAAACTAAAAAAAAATTGACCCCCAAGTTTTTTTGATGTGTATATGTACATATTTAACTGTTATATAAGGTGGGACACCTAAGTAATTTAAAAACTGCGGAAATTTTCATTTAATAATCTATTTACAAAATAATGTATTTATTATTTACACAAGGGCTCATTCCTTAAAAACTTTTTTTTGGGGAAAATCATTTAGGATTTTTTTAAAATTAAAATTCCTTTTAAATTTATACATGGGTGCAGGGTCCCAAAATTTTCTTACAAGAAAGTTTTACTGATTGAATTTTTTTTTGGGAAAATAAAACTTCTGAGCCATTAGTTGTAGGTGGATTGACCAAAAATTTTGTTGCATGAGGTGTCCAAAGATGTCTTTTTGGGGGCCAGTAAAATGATTTTGCGGGCCGGGGGGTGTAAAAATTTTAAAACGAACATCACCTAAAATTTTTTTTTTTTCCATCAACCCCCAAATACCGGGTTTTTATCAAAAATTTCTCACAATGTACTCATTTACACTTATATCTACCTTTTTTAAAAAAGTAATTCATTTACAAAATCAAATAAATATTGTACAAATTTTCCCCTAAAACTGATACGTTTAGTGGAATTTTTTCCCAGATTTTTGGAAAAAATTTTTGGTGGAATAAAAGGGTTAAAAGAAATTTTTGGAGCATGTTTTTTTTTATTATTTTTTAAAAGGCCAAATTAACTGTTTACTTCTGTTTTTTTATTTTTTTGCATTTTTGAGACGCCCTGATGATAAAAATTTTATTTTTCATTGTAGTTAACTTTTTTAAGGGGAGAATTTTTTATCAAGAATTTTTTTTTCGTATCTTGTCATTTTTGGTATTTTTCCCCTTTCCCCGGGATCCGGGGAAATACTGAAATTTATTTAAATCAATTTAAAATTTTATATTAAGTAACACCAGTCATTAGAGACATTTTAATAAATTTTTCTGGGGAAAAAAAAAAAACTACAAAATTTTTTGAAAGTTAAAAAATTTTGTGGGGGAAATATTTTTTATTATTGGGGAAAATATTAAAATTTTTTTTTCAATTTTTAAAGGGGAATAGAGGTTTTTTAAATGGGGAACAAGAATTGATGTTGTAGGATTTATTCCCATAAAAACCCCTTGAATTTTATGATTTTTTTTAAAAATTTTTAGGTAAAAAACCATTTATTTTTTTTTGATTATTTTAGTTTACACTTTTTGGGTAAATTTAAAAAAAATTTTTTAAAAACTATGTTTTATCAAAATCGCTTTTAAAAAATTTTTTTTTTTGGGGAAAAAAAAAGGCCAAAAAAATTTAAATTTAAAAAAGCATTCCATAGAAATATGAAGTAATAATTAACCAAAAAATTTTTATAATCCCTGATTTTTCTGAACATTTTGGTAAAAAAATTATTACTTTATGTTAAATATTAGAAAGAGGATTTTTTTTTAAATAATAACGCCGAAAGGGGTAGCTTTGGGGAAAGCTATTATTTCCATATTTTGCTAAATTTCAAAAATTCATAACTTAAGAACTATTAAAGGAATTTTTTAAAACTTGGTTTTAGATTATTTTTGGGTGGTCAAATAAACAAATAAAAAAATTTCAAAACCCAAAACTTTTGGGGATGGGTGACATTTCATTTTTTTTTTTGGGTGATTTGAAATGGAATGACCCTTTCTTTTTTTTAGTTAGACTATTTTATGACATTTTAAATTTATCCGCAAACCACATTGTTTTAAGGCCTCGTTTGTCTTGTTGTGCTCAAAAATTATAAGTTTTTAAAACCAAAAAAAAAAATCTAAATATTTACATTTTTATTTTTTTGGGTTTTCCCCGGGGTTCCAAAGGGGGAAGCCAAAAAAGGGAAAAGATAAATATTAGTTACTATTTCCAATCCCAATCCCAATATTTTCCCCCCGTGGCGCTAAATGAAACATCAAAATATTTGTTACATATGTTAAAAATGGTTTTTCAACACTGGGCCTTCATAAATATATCATGGGCCAAAATGTAGAAGTATTGGAAACTGACTGATGTGTCGATGGGCCGGTGTGCCAAACGCAATAAGGGCCGATGTTGGCCCAACATATATTGTGCAATGGGCAGTTGAATAATTAAATGAAAAAGTATATTGGGCCATTGATTTTCCATTATTCAATATTTATAGGGATCAGGTGTCTTTGATGTGCTTGTTAAAAATGGCGGCAAAAAGTGACCCAACATTTTAGTTATAAATTTGCTCTGATTTTTAATTTAAAAAAAAAAATCAAAGCTGATAAATTTTATATTAAGTAATTTAATTACAATATTAATACAGGAATATTATCACAAGTAAAATATATTTATAAATAAGATCCAAAATTTTTTTCCATCTTGCCTGAGGAAATGTTGTAAAAATTAAAGTTCCCCGTGTTGTGTATTTTAAAGTATCTCTTCCATAACTTTATCTCTAATTAGTATTAAAGTTTTTAAGTTTGAACTAAAAAATAAAGCATTTCTGTGCACTTTACCCTATAGAAATTTGTTATCTTCCTTAGTTTTGACACTAAAAATTTTTGGAACTTGATATATTACCCACAGTAATAAAGGGTTCTCCAGATTAAAGTTTTGAAGTAAATAACAACATAATAAAGAATCAAACAAATGTTGCTACCAAAAAGCTATGTATCTTTAATTTATATATCAAGGTACTCGGTAATGTGCCAGGACAATCTTCGGTTTGACGATTGCAGTGTGTATATTAAGGGTAGCGTTTTACCTGTTTTTCGCCCTTTTGTGTAAGGATAACCTCATTTTCGTTACACATAAATACATGAGATTTGGTATGTTGATTCACTTAAGTATTTTAATAATTTGTCAAATTGTTTGTAATTTATATCAAGTGGTTTTTGAGATATTCGATTTTGAAAATCACCCATTTTACTATTAACTGTCTGACTCATTGAGTCATCAAAATTATGGAGCATTTTCCAAGGAAGAATAAACTTGAAATTTGGTATTTAAGTAGGTTTTACAACATAAAAAGTCAGGTTAGCGGCAACATCCTGGACGAGAGAACAGACCAGATGATTCCCCAACACCCCATTCAAAAAAACTTTAAGGTAAAAATCCCAGATCGAAGTGAGTGGCGCAACCCAATCTCCCCGGCCGGAGGTATACCGATGTGCTCCATCATCTTAAAGGGGTGGTTCAAAAACCGAAACGGGAACTGGAGCGGGGTTACAGAGAAAAGGAATTACAATTCTCCATTCTACTAGGAAGAAACAGTTCCATTTCAAACGAAATATATCTTTTGCACTTGCAGAAGAAAATAACAGGAGGCTTACAAAACAAGCGGATCTGCATATTAACAGATAGCCAAGCGTCACTAGGGGCACAGTAAACCCCAAGGTGACGTCCAAGCTGACATGGGAATGCAAAAAAAACTGGAGGTCCTGGGAGAATGCAAAGAATAACCCCTTTCCCGTGGATACCAGGACATTCGGGGAATGAAGGCAACGAAAAGCGGATATAGCGAGACTTGGATCATCCCCGGACCGAACCGCCCTTGGAGGACCAAAATAAGGCAAACAAGGGAATGGATCCGAAACAAACACAAGAAATGCTGGGAGAACCTCGAAAGAAAGAAGGAAGAACTACTCAGACAAAGTAGGAAAAGACTTCGCATAAGAGTAAGGTTGCTAACAGGGCACGATAACCTAAGAGGATATCTACACAAGATAGGCTCATACAATGGGGATCCTGGCAGAATGTGCGACAAGGGGGAAGAAACAGCGTTAAATCACAAAAGACAGGCATTATTTGGGCAACCGAAAATGAGCCCACGAAAATGTAACCAACCAGTCTCGGGGTTATACAGACTTGTAGAAGGAACAAGACTAATGAGAGGATTGGTATAAAAGACAATCGGAGATTAGGAATAAAAAGCCCAAGAGGCTGCGCTGCTTCCGGTAGTGAAAGACGGCCCCCAGGAAGAAGAAGAAGAAGAATAAGTTTTACGACACAAAAGGAGAAATTCTGAAAACTGCACATTTTTCTGATTCTGATTACAATGAGTTTCTGAGGTCATAATTGTCTTAGAATTTAAAATGCAGGCAGAAGTTAAGTCGTTCATTGAACTCAGAAAAAAGAGGAGTGATCCCAACAAAAAGTATTTTATAAAATATATCCCTATTCAAAAATCTTGACCTCCTAAAGTATCGAGATCTAAAATAAGATCAAATCTGATCAACTATTTTTTTAATTACAAACTCAACACATCCTTTTTGTCTCTAGAATATATATAACTGTTAAATTAGAAGTTTAACAATTATATCTAGGGTGACTCAAAAGTAAAGAAACACAGAGCAAAAGAAGATTCCTTAGGTCGAAATTTTGCAAATCACGCAAACTTGCTTTATCATTGATAATAACTAAGATACAGGGTGTCAAAGTTTTAATTTTGTTATCGTTTTTTCGTAATAATACTTAAACTAAATGACATAGCGGTACAAAATTGGGGATATGGGGCTTGTTTGAGGCGAAAAATGCAAAAATGACCATGCTTTTAATTTTGCTACTAGAGGGTGCTAGCTACGGCCTACCCCACTTGTTTCAGATGACATATATTTTTTAAGCTTAGTATATTGACCTGTTTATTAAAAAATGGGTTACTAAAATTTCCTCCGCATTAAAAATGTATACTTTAACAGCAGCAACTGTTTTCGAGATAAATGCACTTTAGGACCTCGCAATTTTCTTATGGAAACTGGGATTTGACCAATTGTTTTTAAACTTTGCATAGTGATAGTTCTAAACACGCTGATTAAAAGTTTCTACAGGCACAAAACAAAACCCAAAAACTCCTCCAACAACCCCAAAATCACCGTCAAAGCTCACTGGGGATTTGGGGACCTTTGGGGGTGATTTTGGGGAGGACTTAGAGGGGTTTTCGGGTTTTGTACCTGTGTAGACTTTTAATCAGGTGTTAAAACTTCTTTCAAAGTTTGCAATTATTCCGAACCATTTTCCATGGAAAACGTGGTCAAAGGGCGTTAAGCTTGAAAGCAGTTGCTTCTAGAGATTAAATGAGAGAAATATTTTTGATGTAGAGAAAATTATGGTAACTTATTTTTTAAGTTTAAAAAAAGTTATGCTTTCTAAAACAAGTGGGGTAGGCTGTAGCTGGCGCCCTCTACTAGCAACATCAAATGCATAGACGAATTTGAATGTCTCGCCTTAAAGAACCCCCAGATGTTTAATTTTGTACATGTCATTTAGATAAGAAATTATTACAAAAAAACGAAAACAAAATAAAAAGTTGGTGACACCCTGTATCTTAGTTATTATTAACTTTGGGATAAGGCAAGTTTACGTGCATTATTACGACCTAAGGAATCTGCTGTTGCTCTGTATCTCTTTACTTTTGGGACACCCTGTAGATAATATAGAATTAAAAGCCTTTATATCTATTTTGTTCGTAACTTCTCAAATTAAATACCTACTTAAAATTGTAAAACCTACATTGACCAACTATGTCTTTTTTGGTCGATATATTAATTCGAAAAAAAAATAAAGAAAGGAATAAAACATATTATGTTGTATTTTTAAATATTTTTTATTAAAATTGTTTTTTTTTATCTTAGTACAGTCCACGAAGGTGTGTGAAGTCTGGTAAAAGGAAATTTATTTACGAGACTTAAATATTTCGAGGAGGAAAAGGAAAAGGGCAAACTTCTGTGGGTAGCAGGTTCCATAGTCTGGACAATCTAGGGATGAGGAACGAAAAAAGAGGGAAGTTTAAGACTTCTCAATTTGGACTGTAAAAGGATGCATAAAAGTGGCACTACGTGTTGCTGTATTGGGAGCTGCAAGGAGAGGTATTATACTGGCCGACTCTTTGGAGCAGAAGTCGTAAAAATACCAATAGAGCAGCGACAGAACCCCTACAGCTCATAGGAGGTCAAGAGTGGGATCATTAACCAGACGAACAGCTCTTTTTTAAATGAAGTCACGAATGCTAAGTGTTTAAGGAGACGCCATTCCCCAGACATGGGGACAATATTCAAATAGCGCCAAAACAGGAAAATTTAGTCTAGTCTCGAAAAAAAAAACATGTGAATTAGGCCTTAAACCTTGTACTTGTCAACTTGTTCCCAGTAAATAAATTACAAGAGGTAATAAAAAACTAACCATAATTTAATATATAATGGATTATTTTATTATTGTTATAACTAAAACGAATTAGACCTGAGCTAACCAGAACTAAGAACAAACCTTTTGTTCTTCATGCAAGTTCATCGCATTTCACCATTTTTTCAAGTATTTTTAAAAACTATACTTATAATAGTCTTTAAGTAATAACTGTTTTGCTTTCACACACATATCAAAGCACGTGCCATAGTTATAGTATATATAACTGTGGAAAAAATCGTTTGTTAATACTTATCTCTGTTCGTTGTAGCCCTGACCTCCCCTACTGATAATATATTTAATGAAAATAGATACTTTACAAACACCCGCCAAATATGCCCCCTTAAAAAAACCAATTAAATAAATGCAAAAAAACATTTTATTTTTACTTTTTACCCCGCTCCAGCTGGGTTTTACTACTTTTACATATTTAAGTTTTTATTGCTTAAATTTTTAAATTTATAAAATATTCTATGAACTTTTAAATCCTTATTAAATAGCTTCAATTTTTTAAATTAAAAAGCTTTAATTTGTAAAAAAACCTTTCTGGAAGTTAAATTTTAAAGAATATTGGCGACAATTAGCCAAATTACTTCGACTTTAGTTGGAAATTAAACAGTGTCCTCGGGATTGCCTTCATAATAAAAATTGTAAGATGGCCCATTTGCATATAAATATGCTCTTGTCTTTAATTCAGTTACTTAAAAAGTGTCAGATAAAATTTTATTAAGTTACGAAAAGTAATCTATTACTATAAAAGTCATGTTATGTATATTGTTTCCTGACATACTATAGTAATATGCATTTTTTTGTAGTTTTTTTTGTCTTGGGACATTTCACGAAGCTAAAATTGCAAAAAAATTAACCAAAAGTAAAAAAAGTTATATTAAATTATCATCTGAGTAAAATATAATATTGGAAATTGGAACCTATATACGCACTTGACTCCGAACTGCCGAACACTCAATTAGCCGTCAATGTTGAATCGTTGCCCTGTGACGTAATGTATTAATTATTTTTTTGGATTCATTTACTTAGGGTGCAGGTTACGCAAGGAAGTTTGAGGGTTAAAGGAAGGACACATCAATGGCCTATTTAATCAAAAAACGTCCGGCCCACTATGAAAATAACTGTCATTAAGGTGCTCCTATAATTTTGCGCAGTAACAAAATTCCACAAAATTTTGTGGAAAAATCAGTGTGTGCCGTAAATGTAGGTCTTCCGTTTCCGTGTGCGATGGCGCGGGGCGTATGATACCTCTCTTAAAGCTGCTTTGCCCGCGCTGTGCCGTCGCACAGTCATGCCAAATCGCCAATTCGTGGCCAAAAATCGAAAAATCCAAGTGCCATGGGGGTATTTGTGTTTCTCAATAGTAAGGTTGGTACCTCAAGCTCTGGGAATCACCGCTACGGAGACCGAATAGCCAAAGTAGCTCGTACACGGTGTAGCGCAACAAAACCATAAATTTATCAGTTACCGGAGCTCGGTCGTGCTACATTTTCGCCGTAACTTTCATTGCGTTTAACTTTTTAATCGTTTAAGATTTTTTACTTATTCTAACGGGAAAATCTAAATTAATAAGTTGAATTAGTACATTATCTAGATTTCCGTTAAAAACCTTACTTCCCATTTTCCAATATATATATATATATATATATATATATATATATATATATATATATATATATATATATATATATATATATATATATATATATATATAAAAATAAGATACAGGGTGATTCCGGAGTGTCCTATTAAAAGTTCGGGAGAACCAAAAAACTAACTTTTTGAATTTGGCCACGATTATAAAAAAATAAACCCACAAAAAAAAGGAAAACCCCGGGCCCGATCTAACCGAAACCAATGGCAACATTGTAATTTTAAATGGAACACCTATTTTTTTAAATTTTCGGTTTACATAAAATTTGGATTTTGGTTAACATTTTCCTATACCTATATCTTACCGTTTTTGAGAAAATAATTAATTATATTTTTTTAAGGAACATCACCATTAAAAAGGTTTGATATTTACGTCCTTGGGGGATATTAGAAATTTTTTTGGGGCTATAATGCATGTATTTATTGGATTTACATGCTATAATTGCTAATTCTTTAAGGGTCCCAATAACATTTTTACCAAATTTAATAATGGTTAAAACTCATTTTTTTAAATACAACATATATTTTTATCTAATTTTTAAATAGACTAAAAATTTACTTAAAAATGTCTTTACATGTTTCTATACCCATTTGCCACCGTTTTTTAAAAATAAGCAAATTTAAATTTTTAAGCGTTTAATTTTTATTATTTAAACAAAAAATATAATTTTTAACTTATACCTAAAAAAGAAAAGTAACTAATAATTAAATTGTTTAAAATGACCACCATTTGCAGTAAGGCACTCGTGAAACATGTTAATTGTTTTGTCGTTGTTGCTCTTCAATTTCTTTAGGATGTTTCGTCAAAAGCGGCGTAAATAATTAAAAAAAAAAAAACAAATCGTATTTTTTTAAAATTTTTTTCTGTGCATAAGGGTAAATGGGGATACAATTCGTTGAATCGTCTACAGGTTCTTGAAATAATTTTGTTACCTCTCCATGAATGTAAAAATAAATTTAAAATATCAGTATTTGAATATTCATTTGCATTTTCCATTATTCCGTCTGTTTAGCTTTTTTTTAATTAAAACTGTCTACGAATGTCAAATAGTTGTCGGACAATTTAAAATAAAAAATTTTAAGGTAAATTGTAAACAACCGGTTGTTTGTTCTGGATGGTATTTTAAAACACGGAAAAAATTAAAATTTGCTTTTATTTAAAAACGGTAGCAGATGGGTATAGAAAGATGTATGGACATTTTGTAGGTAAATTTTGGTCTTTCGAAAATAGAAAAAATCGTATGTTGTATTTAAAAAAAAGAGTTTTAACCATTATTAAATTTCGGTAAAAATGCAAATATTTGGGACACCCTGTAAGACATTAGCCATTATAGATGTGATCCTATAAATACATGCATTAGCTAACCCCAGAAAAAATTTCTAGTATTCAGCTCAGTTAGGCACGTAAAATAAACCTTTTTGACATGGTGATGTTTCTTTAAAAAAAAAATAATTATTTTAAAAACGGTAAATATAGGATAGGAAGATGTTAACAAAAATTACTTAGAATTTTATGTAAATCCGAAAATGCAATAAAAAAATATATTGTTCCATTTAAAATTACAATGTTGCCATTGGTTTCGGTTAGATCTGGAACCTCACGCCAAAATATTTTAAAAATGTAGTTTATTATCTGTTATATTCGTGTGCCAAATTTCAAAAAGTTCTGTTTTTTGGTTCTCCAGGACTTTTAATAGGACACTCAACGTGAATCACCCTGTATATATAAGAGTTTTTAAACTTTTGGTCCGCCATATTGGATTCGCCATTTTGGTTTTTGAAAAAATATTATCAAATTCGAAATCAGGAACCTTTAAACCTTAATGTACTCATTTTCTAAACCATTTTCAGGGGTTTTCGATTTCAGGCCACGAAATCTTGATTTCGATTCGATACAGAAAAGCTTTCTTTTCTTTATCGACTCTTAGTGGATATTCGGATATTTTGGGTTCTGCTTTTGAGGGTTGGCAAGTATAATTTTTCTGGCAGCTTTCAATGGAGCAACATGTAGTGCCACTTTTATGCAATCTTTTCTAGTCCAACTTGAGAGCCCTTAAACTTCCACTTTCTTAGTTTCTTCATCCCCAGAGTGTCCAGACTGAAATCTACTACCCGCAGAAATTTTCTTTTCCAAATCTCCAAATATTAAAGTCTTGTGTGAATAAACTCCCTTTTTCCTAGTTTGTTTCGGGTCAGCACGGATTTTTGTGCAATTTTTTAACATCCTACAAAGCCAAATTTGAATTAATCGCCACTGCCTTCAAAACACAATCATGTTCGCTGTAGCGAAAATACTCATTCTTTACATATGAGCGGCCAAGTTCTGCAAAACAGTCATTAAACTTTGTTGGCGATATTTTTAAAGACAACCTTAACTGGTATAAACATATTACATTCATAGCCTCAGCAGATTTAAAGAAGCTTAGATTGCTCTCTTAAGCTAAAAAGTAATTCTCATCATTTTACTTAGTATGTATTCCCAATTTGACTTCCTTATATATTCTTCCATGTGCTAATCCAAGTTCTCTTAAGTGAAAAATGACGAGTAACAAACAGAAGAGGGTAGTTTACTCTTGTCCCGAACTGGTGCATATAATTTAAAATCTTGTTTATAATTAAACGTTCTTTTACAATTTAAAGCAACTTCTACTTAAAAAAAGGGAATTAATCTTTTTTTTAAGTAATTTAAAATAAAGAAATTCCGTATCTCGATTTATAAAAGTTACTTTAGGTATAAACTTGCAAAAAAACTCAAAAAGCTTATCTACGTTTCGGTGGCAGGTCGGTAACTGTTGTCAAGATAAACTTAAATAAAAAAAAATAGAAATTAAAACTAAATTGTTAAGAAATTTTGATTAAAAAATGTAATTAAATTCTAAGGATTTTTTAAATATTAAAAATATTGTGTCATACATATTATAATTAAATTACAACATGTAATAAAACACTAACCATGATATATTATATAATGGATTATTTTATTAATATTATAACCAAAATCAACCAGAACTACTGACCAGAACTAACCAGAGCTAAGGACAAATGTTTTGAACTTCATGCGAGTTCATCGCTTTTCATCATTATATATTCATATAATTGTATTTAATATTTATGAACAAACGTCTTAAATTATACCAAAATTTCTTAACAAATTAGATTTAATTTTTATTTTTTTCATTTAGTTACATCTTGACAACAGTGGCCGACTTGCCACCGAAACGTAGGTAAGTTTTCTGGGTTTTTTGATTTTTTAATTTTTTTTTGTTTTCTGCTTTAGGTGATCTGTAGGTTCATAGGGGTCATTAGGTCTGAGCACACTCAGTTCGCTATACCCCGGTACCAGGACCAAAGTGGTCCAATTATTTAGAAACTTTCCAGGCGAATAACCTTACAAGAACTTATTGTAACATGAATTCAACACAAACTATAGAACATATTTACTGAATATGTTGACATAAGCTTAAAATAAAATTAAAAAAAAAACACTTGTACCTAAATGTAGCTTGCGCCAAATTAAAAATTATACTTTAATAAATATTGGGTACGTCTCACAAAAAAAAATGAATTCACAGAAAAACACGACAACATGCGCTTCTAATTTATTCCGCTGAAAATTATTATATTAGGAAAAGTGAACTGGTGCATACATTTTCCGGAAAATGAGGATTAAAAAGC
>JAHBCN010022649.1:0-13151 GCA_019359885.1 Listronotus oregonensis
TATATGTATAGAAACGAAAAAAAATCAGTATCTAAATATAGAAAAAACAGTTATTTGTGCAACTAGTTGGGAAAAGCACTATTTTTTGTAACGAGCAGAGCAAAAGAATGTAAATTATAAAAAATAGTGTTTCCCAACGCGTTTCACATGATATTTTTTCAAATTTCGAATATGATATAGTTCTTTTTAATTCTAGTTTAAAATATAAAACACTTTTCAAAACTCATTGACGTTGTCAAATATCTTAAGTTAGGATTATGCAGAAAAATTAAATTAAGTTAAAATAAGTTAAAATAAGAAAAGATAAATATTTTGTAATCATATGGTTTCAATTATACACATAAATTAAAAATTAAGTTAGGTTAAGTTAAGAAGATAACCAACTTTTATCTTTCTTAACTTATTTTAATTTTTTAACCTTAACATAAAATAAAATAAACGTTTCCCTTTTAAAATAATTAGACTCCCACACAATAACATCATAAAATAGGCTAACAGAAACTCGTCTTTCCCATGCATTATGAAAAAATATAACAAAATTAAATATTTTTTTATACTAATATTTGTTTAAGAAGTTAACAAATTACCGGATAGCTGCCAGAGAGTGCATCGATGAAACTGAAATCACAAAAACCCTATTAACAGTGATTCGCTCTACGCATTCTTAATTTTTTATTTATTTTTAAATTGATTTGCATGTTTTCACACAAATGTCTTAATTTATATTAACTTAATTTTTGTTAACTTAACTTAACTTGGTTTTTCTGCATAATCCTACCGTTACTTTTCATAACCAGTTGCGAAAACTTTTACTTTTTGTAACTAGTTATAAAGACTAAGATACAACTCCAATGGGTTTTGAAAAGTGTCGCTTTAAATGCCAAAATTAGAAAAAATATATTTCATGAATATAAATTAATTAATGATTTATAGAAATTTCTGAGTCCGACACTGGTTCTTTATTTCAAATACGCATGCTGGCTAACCCTTTTTTGTTCTGTGGGATAACCTTATTGTTTGTTTAGTGCGCGCTAGCGTAAACTTGCCATAAATGCGATTAGCAATAAATATCTAAAGGTTATCTATGCTGTGTCCCCAAACTAAAAAGAGCTGCAGTAACTTCCTATGCAAGGTGCAAATGCATCAAAAGATATTTTTTTGAAATTTGATAGTTTTTCTTTAAAAGGTATAAACTTTTTATACATCAATGAAAAGGGGTTTTTATAGTTAGTATAAAAAGCAAAAGTCCAATATTCAAAATACTTAAAACGTTGAAATTAAAGATATAATGGAGACATTGTTTTCAACATCAAAAATTGCTTTAAAAATATTTTTACAGCTTAAAAAAAACGCAAACAAGAAAATTACAGAGGTTTATTTATAGACAATGCCACTTTTAAGTTTTTAAAATATCTTAAAAACCAAAACAAATAAAAAATTCTAAAACTTTGTTCATTAAACAGTTTTTTCTATATTTAATAGTTTTTGAAATCCAAATACATACATCACTAAAATGGCCTACAGTGTGGAGATTAACCATATAATACGGGAATGTGTCATATGTATTCAGTAAGCTTCTCGTTACTGATTTTTTATGACCAAATGCAAGGTTTTGTACCGGGTGTCCAAACGAGAAAGGACGCCGGCTGTATCTTGAAAACAATTTATTGCACAGCGTTGAAACAGAATATTTTTAGTAAAAGTGGTCAAGAGAAATAGCTGAAAATTACACAGGTCAACATTTTATCTAGGCTTGTACACGGGCATCAAAGATGGTAGAGATCGAACGCTGTTAGAATAACACCGATACGTCACGGTTTTATACGGGTTTGCCATATGAGACCGTGACGTATCGGTGTTGTTCTTACAGCATTCGATCTCTATTCTAGGGTTTTCGGGGTCGCTGATTACGATGAGCGAGTCGGTTAGGCTCCATCAGGTCAGGTTCAAGATCATTTGAAGGAAAAAAGAAAAGAAAGGAGGAAAGAATACCATCTCCGATGCCCGTGAACAAGCCTAGATAATTGATCTGTGTTATTTTCAAGTTTCCAAAACTACCGCAAGATGGCACAACCGCAACGGTAAATTTAAAAAAGCTATTTCATTCTTATTATTCTTTTACTCTGTACACAAAGACTGTTTTCATTAATTGTTAATAATATTTATCAGAATAGGATAGGGTTTTTTTTGGCCTGAGGCTATTTTGCCATTTAGCCAGTCACAATGTGTTAGTTTATTAACTATTTACACTTATACCGGGTGGTGCATCGCCAGACTGGCCATAGGAAATTCCATGTAAATTTTGATCCATTGAAATATTGGCTCCCCTATTGAATTTGCAACAAAATTGTATTAGACTATTTTGAAGACGTTAATAAGATTAGCTCACATTCTAAATTTATTTTTTTTTTGATAAGGTAATTAAAAGTTAAGAAAAACTATTTGTAAAATCGTTGCATACCTGCTACATACCTTAATGAATCCACCAGTAATAAATAAAATGTCTTGTCAACTTTTTAATTGACGTTTTACTTTGTATTAGTTATTTCAAAATATTTTACAGTATTGAAGAGAAAATAACAATGATTAAATGGTATTACATGGAAAATAGTTATCGAAGAGTATCCGACATGTTCTCTATGTTTTTTTTCTGACAGACACATTCCAAGTAAGACAACAGTTCAAAATATCGTTCATAAGAGACAAAAGGTACTGTTATTAATAAATGCAACTGCTTAGGGGCGAAAAAATAATGTACTCGATGGAAGAGCCAAGAAAATAATGCCGATTTAGACGTTTACTTCCTGTAGAAGAAAATAAAGGAATTAGCACCAGGCTTCTTCAAAGTTGTAGGAAAGGATCAAAGCACAATAATACAAATTAAAGAAATATAAATATCATCCGTACAAATATCAAAGACATCAGGAATTAAGGGAAAGTGATGGGATCCGAAGAGTAGATTTTTTGTTTTGAAGTTATGGAAATGGCGAATATAACGATAGGGACTTCTTACGCAATATTTGTTTTAGTTGACGAATGCACCTTCACATTAAACAATGAACCAAACGTTAAAACACCCAGATACTGGAGCAAAGAAAATGAACACCAATTTGTATTTACAAGGACTCAATACCCTCAAAAGGTAAACGTTTGGCGATATATTTGGACATCGGATTATTGGACCTTTTTTCTTGAATCACAATTTGGAAACAGAAACTTTTTTTGAACTATTACAAAATCAAGTGGGCCGCATTGGAAGAAGTTGCACCTGACAATCAAGACATTTGTTTCAAATGGATGATTGTCCTGCACACACCACGAGAAGTAAGGGAATATGTTTCAAAATGTTTTCAATGGACTCACTATAGGACCAAATTACACCATAAATTGGCCAGCTAGGCCTCCTGATCTTTCGCCGAACGACTTTTTTCCTTTGGGGTCATATAAAAATGTTATTTATACAAATTTGAGTTATCAAAATTTAGAAGAATTAAAAGTTTTAATTTCAGGGCGTGCGATCGACTATCGGCATTTCAACTTTATAATGTAAGAACTGAATTTTATAACCGTTTAGGATATTGCTTAGCAGTAAATAAAGGTCTGTTTGAGCATCTAATTAAAAAACATTAGCTTTTAGTTTCAATGTTTGTGGAAATGTATTTTTAGATGTCTTTAATGGTTACCTCTTAGAAATTGTTCAATTATGTAAACTCATTTAGTTAAAAGCAATTATTGTATTTATTAAATATTTCAATTATTTTTCTTCATTAATAAAACATGAAATAACTAACAAAGTTTTAAAATGTGAATTAAAAGTTGATTAAAGAATATTTTATTTTTACTGTGTGATTCATTATGGTAGGGGAGTGGTATCGCAACGTTTTTTACAAATAGTTTTTCTAAATAATTTTTTAATTGCCTTTAGAAAAAACGAAATTTTATGTTGAGTCAATTTATCAACGTTTCAATAGTTCTAATACAATTGTTGTAAATCAATATGGTTTAATACTTCAATAAATGAAATTATATGGATTTCCATATCGTCTTAGAAATCACAATTTATAATAAAATAAAGATATAAATATAAAAGAGAAAAAGAACATAATAATTTTTTCATTAAAGAGTTTTATTTTCCATCCAACATGTTTAAAATTTTAAAATTTTAATTTTAATTCAAACAAAAAAGATAAGTGGAGGCTGTTAATACATAAAGACAAGGATACAGACTTCACGCCACTGGGGTCTGTCAGGGCGACTTTTAAACTATAGACATACATGGTTTAGACCGCTAAACCAAAGGAAATCTAGGATAAGGAATGATAAAAGTTTTTTAACTTTTATAATTTTAAATTAATTTTCTTTAAGTAAGTTAAAAGTACGTTGTATACTTTTATCTTTTGTAGAGATAAAAGGTGCAATAAATTAAAAGGGCATTCCACTTTACATTCAGTAATTAAAGTTCTAAACATGTTATCAATGTTAGGGGTTTTGCTGATGTTACCAAAATTGTATCTAATACAAGGTTATTAAAAAAATAGGTTTTTTTTAATTTACCCTTGCGATTGCGCCATCTCGCGGTAATTTTAAAAACTTGACAATAATTTCCAGCTATTTTTCCTGCCTATTTTTACCAAAATTTTTCCTCAATGATGTGGGATACATAGATTCCCAGGGTCCGGTGTGTTTAGCTCCATTCGATTTGAAAAAAAAAAAATATTACAGATAAAAAGAACACATTTTGTTTAGTAGATTCCCAAAAAAAAAATCCGGGAAAAAAAGCATTTTTGCAGAAAAATGAAATTAAAAGTCGAAAAAATACTATGTTTTTAGGTTTAAATAAAAGGCCCGAATTGGTGTGGATCAAAAAAATTGTTGACCGGCATTTATGATAAAGAAATTTTACAATTTAATGAGGAAAAAAACCCAACGACAACTAACCAAAACTAACCAAAACTAGGTAATAGTTTGAAAGTTGTTGTTGGGTTTGTTCTGATTTGTTGTTTCTATAAAAAACTTCATTTCTGGTAAATGGGAAAAAAACAACCTTCAATAATAACAAATTATTAGAAAACATCTGGCAACATTGCTTTCCTAAGGAGGAAATCCTAAACAAAATGACATCGTATCATCTCTTTTTGTAGGTATTCTTTCTCACTTTTTTCCCTGTTGGTCAGCCATTTACTTTAGTATATTTTATATGGGGAAAAAAAGAAATTATTTTATTTTAGGATATGAATGAAAAATTCATTTTTCAGGCCCTATGTGTTTTATAATGGTGTAACAAATAACTGACAAAGAAAATTTATATCAAAATATTGCTGTTTAAAAAAGGAGCTAAAGTTCACCAAACCGATTCCCAGATACAGCCAGCATTCTTTCTTATTTGGACACCCAGTACATGTCATTTTTAAAATCACAGATCTATAGGAATCAAGCGACGTCAAGACGAATAGACCAGTGGCGGTAAAACTGATATATCAACATTATTCCCATTTACCATGGGCAGGCGGTTTTATTTTTCTATTGATTAACGACTTATTTTGTGTGATTTTGTATGATTCTCCACATACACAACTTAAATTTAAAAGTAATCACTAATAACAGAGATATTAAGTAATTTACCTTAAATGTTTTTGTTGCAGCTTGCTCGGGTGTCACATACAACAGTCTGGTATTGGGTGAAGTTGATTTCAAATCTGCTATAAGACTTTCCCTTTCTGACTTTGATATTTTTGAGTTTAATGATGAAGCTCTTATTCTTAATGATATTAACGTATCGACTTGATCCTACGAATGTTAGAGCAATTATAAAAGCAAATATACCGATAAATAATTCTAACCTTTATCAGAGCAAGTAAAGGAGAAAATACTATGGTAATCATATTATCATGTAATACTGCTGGTAATTGGTAACATAATGACTTTCCCGATCCCGTGGGCATTGAAACATATACATCATGTTTCCCTAAAATTTATTATTATAAGAGAAAAATATTTTAAAGGAAGAAGAATATTATTTACTTTGACAAATTTCAATAATGGCATCTTCTTGCAGTTTTGACTTAAATGTATCGAATTTAAAGTACTTTTTTAGTCCTTCCAATATTGTTAAATTATCCATGTTTCGATCTTTATAACACTAGTGTTTAGGACACACAATTATCAATTATGATAAAATGTAAACACATGCTTCACGATTTTGACAATCAGCTGATTGTCGTTGGGGTTTTGGCGGGTTATGGCGTTATAAATTAAGGCAGTTATACACGATCACATTTTAGACAAGATTTTCGCGTCCAGAAATGCTATCGAGCATAAACTTACTAGAGGCAGTCTAGCCACTTGGCGGTGTAAACAAGTGTGCGAATGAAAAAGCACCAATAAATCTACTGGACGTCGGAGTATATACTCGCCTACGCCAACCAGAAAGCACGTGAAGAGAAAGAGAAAAGGGCTAGACATATTGGACCGTGCATAATTTATTACAAATGTGATCATGTTAAACGGTCTTTAATAGAAATGTCGGTGTTGCTGCTCCAAAAAGGTGCCAGCTTCATAAAGCTCAGACATACGTTCTTTGCTTCGTACAAATACCTGCTAGAGGCTTCCTACCAAGTTCCTGTACTTTGTATTAGGTACGTTAAGCTGTAGCTCAAGGGTTTATTAAAAACTAATTCTGTAAATTTGTTTTTGTTACAAAAGCCATTGTTAACCGTTCTAAATAAAATATACTACACCGTATTGTATCACTGTTTCAATTAACATTATTGATGACATTATATCTGAAAGTAATGCATTCCATCAAAGAATATTTTATTTACGTAAAAAAATTGTTTTAGAAAATCTATTGTAGCCACGATTGATGAAATCTAGTCAAAAATTTTAAAAAAATAAATAAAAACATCTTATTTATCACCTAAACTTTATAAAGTGTATAATTTTTTTTATAAAAGGACTTTCAAAGTTTTGAATAAATTTAGAAAACACGCACTGGGTGTTTTTCAACTACAATGCGTATTAATGCCGCATAGCATTAGCGGGCTTTACTTGAAACATCCAAGACCGATTATGCGAGGCAGTGCGGTAGTTGATGGTCGGTTGCACCAACAACTTTCAGGGAACCCTTAGCTTAAGGTAATCCCTAAAATAGCCAAACAAGCAATGTGAGTGGCTACATTAAAAATTTGAGGGATACTTAACACTAAGAGTTCCTTAACATTGTTGGTGCAACCGGCCATGAAACACTCAATGTTGAGCATTGGGCGGTAATTGAAAAACACCCATTATTTATCACAAAACAGAAGCGTTTGTCATGTTCCATCGAGTCGCATCGAGTCTCAAAGTTTGCCATCAAAACCTGGTCCACCCTTTATATTTACAATTCTAATTAAAAAATTAAATACGTTTTACTGAAAAAGTTATTAATGTTTGAAAAATACATGTAATGACCGGTTGCACCAACAATTTTAAGGAACCTTTAGCGTTAAGTATTCCTTAAATCCCTAATGTAGCCAATCACATTGCTTGTTTGTCCATTTTAAGGATTACTTTGTGCTAAGGGTTCCGTGAAGTTATTGGTGCAACCGGCCATAAAACAGATATTTTCACACTTTATTTGTTATACTCCGGTGTATGCTGGCCCACCGGGATAGTGGGAGTTTCCTGGTATGCCCTTGTAAGTTTGCTTCAAAAGGCCAAAGACAAAAAAAAACAATGAATTAGAAGTAATAATCAGCCCCGTCACTGTTTAACTGAACCGCACCTGACTTGACAACACCCAACCAAGGAAGTTTGAAGGTTTATGGAGGCCCAATACTATGGTCTATTCGATCAAAAAATGTCCGGCCCACTATGGAAATAACTGTCATTAAGGGGCCGTTATGCGCAGTAACTAAATTCCACGAAATTTTATAATGTGTTGCCTACATACACACTGATAAATCAATGTGGGTAGGCAACATATTATACTTTCGACAGAGCTCGAGCCCCTTTTTTGTGTGCCACGGCGAGGCGCGTATGAAACCATACGCGGCACGCCGTATTAATTTCGATTGTTTTGCATTGTGTAATTTTATTTTGAGGTTGCAGAAGTTTTTTGGATTAATAAAAACCTCCCTTTTTTTAGTGAATAGTATTCATTAAATTGTGGCTATAATTTTTTGTTTATTGTTTGTTACTTATAATATCGTAACGTCATCCTTCCAGCTTTTTTTCTTCACATCAACGATCTCTCTTTCACAATCAATTATTCTATTTGTTTTGCTGACGATAGTATCCTCTACTTTAATATTCAATTTTTTTAAGCCAGCCTATAGACCTGATTTGGAAAACACGCGCAAATCAATGCAAATATCTCTTTAACAAAATCTAAAACTAGTCTAAATTAGGACTTTAAAAATCTTGTCTAGTTTAATGCTCCAAGACAGTCATGTTCGGTGTCCCAAAAAACGTCATTTAATCATTTTGGCGTTACTTTTGAGAATAACCTTAACTGGCACAAACACATTACATCCATAACCTTAGCTGCTTCAAAAAGCTAGGATTTCTCTTTCGAGCCAGAAAGTATTTCTCCCGTCTAATCTGTATACTTTGTATGTATTCCAAATCAGACCATCTTTAAAATATTGTTCTCATGTCTGGAGAATGGCGTTTCTACAACTCTTATCATCCTTGATTTCATTCAAAAAAGAGCTGTTCGTCTTATTAATAATCCCACGCTTACAGAAAAGCTTCCTTCTTACCCACCGACGGGCTGTGGGGGATATGTCGCATTTTTATGGGTATTTTCACGGCTTCTGCTCCGAGGAGTTAGCAAGCATAATTTCTCTGATAGCTTCCAACAGAGCTTTATACATAGTAATAAAGAATTATAAATAGGAGTCCGAACCTGACTTAATGTTCTTTTGGCAAATTCCGCGGGACCTGTTCCCCTATTTCCGATGCCCTGCACGCCTGGACAATTTTGTTACAGCATTAGCCTTCCATAAACCTTTAAAACATTGCACCCAACGTGCCACGAGATCGTCCGAGGCGACGATTAATTGAATAACAATGTCAACATAGTTTTTTTCTAGGATATTAGCTTTTGTTTTATAGCTCCTACTGTGGTTTAAAGTTATAAAGTTTAAATAAATCGCATGGAAAACCCATATCATTTATGGTGTGTTATATTTTTAAAAATTAAATTTGATATGCTATCTTTTTAGATTAAAATATTACAGGGTGGTGAGGTTAGATCCGATAACTTTTTTACCTGACCCCAGTATACTTATTCTAAGAAACGACAAATTATTCAAAAATCATTATATGAAAACTTTTGTATAAAACATTTTTCGGTATTTCTTTTAACTTAAAAAATATAGGGTCGTTCTGAAATTGACGATTTTTTTATTTTTTCTGTATCTCTTAAACAAGCGAAAATTTTTAAATTTTGAAATTACCATTTTAAATTTGACCCAAAAAGAGCACTTAACTCCTATATTACTTTTTTGATGACACTAACAATTTCAGAGATACCCCATAAAAGTTTCGAAAATGAGACACCGTATTTAATATCTAGTAGATTTGAATAAATTTGTTGAAAAGCTTTTCTATTCGTCAATATTATGATCCTTGCAAGAATGAATAGTTTCCCGGGCTCTAAAATTGGTCCAGCACGCGCCTGGTTATACTCACATCCCGTACTCCCTAAAAAAGCTTTCCATACTATACTTAAATCTGTATGAAAAATATAGTCGAGGATGTTTTGTGCAATAAGATGGACTTGAATGCATTCGATTCGTATGAACTTCTACAAACTTTGTGAACAAATTTAATTAATGGGAAATGAAAAACTGCATTTGTGCATTAGAAAAATGCATTTTAAAGTTTGCAATTATAAAAAAAATTATAACTAGGTAAATAATGAAGAAATTAAGGCCGAATTTGTTACTCGGAAGTTTTCGAGGTCGCTAAACGTGCGCTAAACACGAATATGATATTAACAAGGGCCTGCGAAGTACCTAGTGCGCGCCAAGGAAGTTTAAAGGTGTATGGAAGCCCAATGCTATGGCCCATTCGATCAAAAAATGTCCAGCCCAGTATGAAAATAACTGTCAGAGTTGGCCCCGCCGATTTTGCGCAATAACGAAATTCCACGAAATAATTTAATGTGTTGCCTACTTACACACTGATAAATCAGTGTGTAGTTAGGCAACACATTATACTTTTATGAGAGCCGTATTAGTTTCGATTGTTTTGCTTTGTGTGATTAAATTTTGTGGTTGCAGAGGTTTTTTGGATTGATAAAAACCTTCTTATTTTAGTGATTAGTGTTTATTAAATTGTAACTATAATTTTGTGTTTATTGTTTGTTACTTATAATATCGTAACAAAATGACTAGAGGTTTTATGGTTTTATCTTGCAAATCTAAGGGTAACATACCTGGCATTTTTTACGTTAGGTAAGTATTTCTTATATTTAAATTAGGTGCTTCTTATGAGACGTAACGTTAGGTAACCGAATAAATAATAATATATCAATTATGAATTATAGAAAATGAAAATTTCATAGGAAATAGCAGTGAGAGAAGTAAGGCAATATTAACTATCTTTTAGATGATTTCCACAATGTTTGTGTATTTCTGTGGATTATTAAAAAGAAATAAGGTTTACATTTAGGTACTTTTATTTTATTTAATAATTTAGTATTCTTTTAAATAATCAAAATTATTAATTACTGGGCAGAGCAGGCAAATTTTAATTTATACAGGTCCCTCTAATTGAATAAAAGAAAATACAAATTTAATGTTAAAGTTCCTTTTTGCTTTTTCTGTATTTGTTTGAAAATAAATTAGATTTTTGGTTTCTTAAACTTCCATTATCAACTTTTTAAGCTCGACATACTGTAGAAACATAATATTTAACGGTTACTGTTACAATGGATACCTAGGTACCAAAGGTTACTAAACATTATTAACCACTGTTATTCTGTCTCATGAATGTTTGTTATTAGTGAAAAGTATATGTCTAAAAGGCAGTTATAAAAATTTTCACTTTTTAATGTACAACCACAATCTCAGGATAAGATTAAACTCATTTACACTCTCTTGCCCTTCTTTTATCACAAAATTGGTAATAAGTACATGAAACGATCATACAATGTTTGAAATTTATTTTTAAAAAATCGTGTTTTTATTTATTTACTAAGATTTTTGGTAAAAATACAAAACTCCCAAAAATATCGACCATTTAAATAATTCCATATTAAATCAGATGATATAAAATCCAATATTACACAATAATTTTAAATATTCTATGATAGTACCGTTTAATAACCAACAATTTTGTGCAAAAAATATACAAAAAAAACAGTGAATGCTTGAATTTGACATTTGATGATGTCAACTTTATAGCTAGTAACAGATAGAATTATGGAAGTCCGGCTCTGACCTACTATTCATTGCGCAAACTTCGCGGGGCCAATCCCCCGATTCCCGCTGCCCTGCACGCCTGGACAATTTTGTTCTACAGTATTGGGCTTCCATACTTTTAAACTTTCTTGGTGCGCGCTAAGGATGATGTAAACGTCGTTTTCTGGAGTTGTACAATTTCTCCTAATATCAGCCCAATTTCTTTACTCGGGGGATTTTTGTGGTCGCTAAACACGAATATGAAACGTCGTATTCTAGTACCCGGTACCAGGTCATGGTCTTCGAGGTACCCGGTGTCCGAATAGGTTGGTTTCAATGGCGTCTTCTGGAATTGGGCTGGTATTAGGAGGAACTGTTGAACTCCAGAAGACGACGTTTACACCATCCTTAGCGCGCACCAGGTACTTTTTAGGCCCTTGCCAAGTTATATTCGTGATTAGCGACCTCGAAAACCCCCCGAGTAACAAATTCGGGCTAATTTTCATCATATTTACGTAGTTATAAATTTTCCATAATTGCAAACTTTAAAATGCATTTCAAAAATGAATTTTTTTAATGCACAAATCCAGTTTTTCATTTCCCATTAATTAAATTTGTTTACAAAGTTTCTAGACGTTCCTACGAATCGAATGCAAAAAACCGCATTCAAATCCGTCTTACTTTACAAAAAATTCCTCGTAAGGCCTATGTTTGTGTCACGTTTCCGCGACTGAATAACAATCTCGGTAAGTAAAAAAATAGCTTTTCTCTTAACTAAAAAAATAAATATCCCTGTTAAACTGCCAGTGAGCGTGAACCCTTTTGGATTATAAAATTAAGGGCAATTTGTTAAAGGTACGTTGAAGTCCACCCTTTGAAGTTAAGGATAACTAGGTCATCATCCTATTGCCTTGAACTGATGAAGATAAAAGCGTTGTTAATAACGATTATTCTAAAATCAATTTTGTTAGTAATTCGCAAGATCTACAGCGAAAAATATCTTTGTTAGGTGTCGAGAAAAAAATGAAGTTGTTACTTTTGTCTAATATGATTTTTTGAACCCTTTAGATTTCTCTGAGGACCTTCATAATTGGCCAGAAAAACATGATGCTTACATGCTGTAATGAAACATCTCGTTAAATTTCGTTAGATTCAGTTCAATATTTTGCATATTGGTTAACGTCCAGAATATGGAACTTTATCATTGGATTTTTTTCATATACAGGGTGTCCGCGAAAATGAAAACAGGTGAAAAGAATGCTACAAGTTCATACAAACTTTTTTTCGTTTAGGCCTCCTTTTCGAAGATATTGGCTCCCAACAGGCTCCAATAATATCAAGTTTTTGATAAATATGTCTATTTATTGAATCACCAGGTAAATTTCAATTTTATTTCAATGAGATGTAGTACCAAGAAAGACTCTTTAAATTACTATTAAAGGAAGTGTTGTGAAATACTCATAGCTGCAGGGACCGACATGACCCCCTTTTGTATACTCTGTGTTGATAAGCAGGGCAGTTCTTATCCATTTTGGCGTCCTGGGCTATAAACCAATTAGCGGCCTAGGGCGTAGGCATTGAAATTCTTAAATATAATATTTAATTGCAGTTATAAATAAAATTATTTTGTAAAAAAGAGTTTTCGTTAACCTACATTTCATTTTTAGTTAAAATATACGGAGCTTAAGGATAACAAGAATAGTGATGGCAATCCCCTTTTTATATTTTTTTTCTTAAGTCAATAAATTTAATTTTATTTGC
>JAHBCN010022650.1:0-13266 GCA_019359885.1 Listronotus oregonensis
AAAAAAAAAATGTTGATTTACTTTCTGTTAATATAAAAAAAAGGACGACTGGGGAAAAAAAAAAAAACCCAAAGGTTAAAAAGGAACGTGTTTTAATTCCCTTGTGTGGTTTGTCCCAACCCCAAGTGTCACCATCCATCGGGAAGACGTGGACAACTCGGGAGCCGCAGAAGCGGCGGAATCGGCTCGCGGGGCGCATTGCATTGTTCGGCTGATTTACGACGCGGGGACACACACAATGCAGTGATGGGTCACACAAGAACGGAGTGGGGCATGATATGTGAGAGAAGTTGGCATGGACTCATAATGTCTTTTCGTAAAAGCGGTTTTGTATGTAAATTCAAACGCCCACACTTACCCAAATTTGGTATTGGTAACCCCAAGTAAGGCCTTTTTTTTTTTTAAAAAAAATCATGGGGTTTTGGCACATGCGAGTCCCCAAATACTTGTAAAAATTTATGAAAAAATTCTGGGGCATAAAAAAGATCGGTAAAGGTCAACCTGATTATGTCTTAAACTGCTTCGTTTAACAAGTGGGAAGCATCCAAAAATTTAGGAATTTTGGGTTTTTTTAATTTAAAAATCTGCTTATTGATTTTGCTTTTTTTTTTTTTGAAATTATTAAAACTACTTTAAAAATGATTTTTTTTACGGGTATACGTTTTCCCAAAGTTCTCTTTAAAACAGTGTTAAAAATGGGGCCCAAAAGGGGTGTCAGTTCGTACCTTTTTTTTTGTGATTAATTCTTTGATAGAAATTTTAAAAAGTCTCTTTTGGGTATTACATCTTATTAAAACAAAATGGAAATATACCCGTCGGTTCAATAAAAAACCTAAAAACTTGATTCTATTTTTAATTTTTTTTTTTTCCGGGAGATTTTTTTACATTTTTATGAATCCCCCTGTTTTTAAAAGGGAATATGCTTCAATTTTATAAAGTACATTTAAGTTGAACTTTCTGCATGTTCTCCCTACAATTTTGGTACTTTTGTCCATGATTAATAAATGGATTCAAAAAAACTTTTTTTGAATAATTATTTTTTATCTCATTTCAATTATTTTTGGTTCACTATTTTAAAAAAAGCCCCCAAATTTATTTCAATCAAATTTCACCAATTATCAAAATTTTCTTTAAAATATGTTTCATCGTGACATTTCATACCCAATCTTACGATAAGAAAAAATATCCCAAAATAATCAATATTTCAGAGAAACATGCTTTTATTACCAAAACCCCTTACTTTTGGGTATAGGAACATGATATATTAGTCGAGGCAATGAACCCAAGGAATGCGGTTTTTTGCTTTTGCTTTCAAAATTTTGTGTAAAAAATGTACCAAATTTTTGTGACTTATCAAACCGCAAATTCATTGTTGCCCCAAAAAAAATTTATTCAAAAAAAAAAAATTTTTTTTGAGAGGGCTTTTTGGAAGATTTAATAATTTTGTAAATATGAGTCAGAACTACGGGTTCTCGGGGGTTTTTAAGATCGCTGATCTCGATTTTAAATTAAAAATTAAACCCACAGCCGACCATCCGTGGGAAATCCCCCCAAAAATTTACGCGGGGAAGGAAGAAAATCGACGCCCGGGGGTGCTGAATTTAAAATGGAAAAGGCGAACACCCCCGGGGCCCAACCCGTGAACCCTCCTCCCCGAGAATTTTTTTAAAAAGATCGTCATAAACAGTCAAAAATCCCTTGTAGGGGCCTTTTTTAGGTGCCTAATCTAAATTTTACGTCTAAAAATCCCTACAATGATTTTTGAGTTGTTTTTGGGGATCTTGTCAGGAAAATTTTTTGGGAAAATTCCACGTCCTGGTTTCGCAGCACCAAGTGCCCCGGGGGGTTTCCCCCCACGGCCCAAATTTTAATTCAGCGACCCAAAAGACCCCCTGGCGCTAAGTTTCTCTTCTTCCCCGCGTGAACTTTGGAAGGGGTCTACGGAGATGACGTTCAGGGCCAGGTTACGGTGCACCAGCTGTTCGGAGGGTCGTTTCCGCCGTGAAATTCGGATTCAGGGCCCCTAAAAAAACCCCATAACGATTTTCGGTTCGTCTTTTTTGATTGTGTGAGGAAAACCCTCGGAGATGAGGTCCACGTTCAGGTTCCGGAGCAAAAGGTGTCTGGAGGGTGTTCGCCCATGCCACATTTGAATTCAGCGACCCAAAAATCCCGGGCATCGAGTTTTTCTTCTTCCCCGCGTAAATTTTGGTAGAGTCCTACAGAGATGGAGTTCATCGGCCTTCCTGAGCTCCAGGTCGGCTGTGGGTCAATTTGAACATCATAATCGTGATCAACCCATATTTTGCTTTTTTCGTACTTAGGCGTACTTTTCATCTCATCCTCATAGAAACCGCTGTACTTTAATGATTTAAAACACAATGTTTTTAAATGCGATATGACATATTTAGTATTATAAAATTGGAATTTGTATATTGTATCAAAATGTGGCTTCACCTACGTCCGATGGGGTATTTTCAATAAGTTTTGGGGGTTCCCGGATTCCCAGTATTCCCCTAATCACCGGTAATCAACTAATCAGTTCCGGGGTGGCTCATGGGGCACGTGTTGTTTATACCGGCTGAAAATGCAAATATCTGGCGGCAACGGCGGGGGTTTGGATTGGGCCCCAACTGCACCTCAGTCTAATAAATATCCGTTAAATCTAATTTGTGTAAAGTACGGCTGGCCCCACAGTAAATGGCCACGTTCATTTCTATATAATTAAGTTTTAATGTTGATGTGCGTACTGGGTTTTGCACGGGGTATCAACATTTTTCTTTTTTAAACGTGCTATTTTATTTTCGTTGGGGTTTTTTGGGGACTTTATTGATACATCAATATAGTTTTATGAATATAGTCGGCATAGTACAGTTACAGTACGAACGATACCTTAAATACACTATTTTGCATTTTGAATTTTCTTGTCGTTCTCTAATATTTTTTTGGGTTTTTTATATCTACTGTAATGTGTAAAATTTAATTAAAAGCTCGGTTTATACCTTTCACCTATAATAGTTCATATATCATATACAGGGTGGTCCACTAAGCGCGCGTCAGTAAATAGTTACTTAACCGTTGAACTTATAAGAAAATTTTCTTAACAAAACTTTTAAAATTTCATCTCTGCTACAATTCAACATTATTTTCTAGTATACAGGGTGCCTCAAAAAAGAGTTATATCAAAAATTATATTTTTCTTAAATGGGAAAACTTATGTTTTTATGTGGCAAATGAAGCCCTTGGGTTCTGTATTCAACTTTTAAAATTTTTATGTGGGTGAATGCAGGTTTCCAAGCTATATTTTTTTTTTTTAAAAAATCAGTCAAAAAAACTTTTTTGTTATGTCTCCGCCACTGTTTGTTAATTTCGGACAAATTTACATGATCTAATGCCATCCTTTATCCTAAACTATCTTCAATTTTTTTTTTTATTATACAGGGTGTCCAAAATATTTATTCAAACATCTCTATTTTCAATTCTATTTGAATTAAATTTGTTAAATACAACACCCTGTATAATTTTGCCCTTGAAAAACTTTTAAATGTGCCTCTTTCAGAAAACTTTATGTTTGCCCCATCGCACTATCGTTTTGAGATATTAAGACTTTTCCGTAAATTTACACTCAAAAAAGTCGAAACAATTGATACTCCTTGGCATGTCAGTGTTAGTAATTATTTATGTAATCTTGTGACATTTGGTTACATCCTGTGCATATTATCTTCCGTTATTCAGAAGTATTTGGCAATTAAAATGAAGTATACACAGCAAAAATCAATTGAAATGATTTATATTCTTGGAGAATGTTTTAAGAATTGTCCTTTGACATCCCGAGTATACAGTGAGAGGTATCCTGAAAGAAGACATCCAGATGCAAGATCATTCCAAAGATTGATGGATAGATTTGACAGGACTGGAACAGTTAAGTACGAAAAGCATGAAAGAATAAAGCCAGTGGTAAACGAAGAAAATGCATTTTACGTGGTCGAATCTGTTGTTGAAGACCCTCATAGAAGTAGAGCGGACATAAGTGATTTGCTGAACTTAGGTCAAACTTCTGTGAAGAGAATGTTGAGTTAGAATAAGTTTCATCCGTATCGTGTGCAATTGAATCAAGCACTTGAAGGACAAGACTTTGAAAATAGGATAAATTTTTGTAATTGGGGTCTTGCTCGAATTAGAGAAGATGACGATTTTTTAGCATTGTATTATTTACCGATGAGGCGACATTCTACAATAATGGTCATGTAAACAGGCATAATTTACACTTTTACGCAGATATTAATCCACATTTTATGAGGACTGTTGACCAGCAAATATACCACTACAACTATTAGGAAGGATGTGGTTCCAGTTAGATGGGGCACCTGCTCATTTCAGTGCTGGAGTACGAAATACTCTGGATGAAAAAATTTTCCCGGGCCCTTGGATCGTAAGAAGAGGACCTGTTCCTTGGCCACCAAGGTAACCAAATCTGACAAAACTTATTTTTTTCCTCTGGGGGTACGTTAAAAAACTGGTCTACAAGACCCCCCAACTACAGCAGCAAATATGCGAGAAAAAATAAAGGAAGCATTTAATTCAATAACTGTTTTAATGTTATTGTATTGTATTGTATTGTAATAAACGGGGTCGCTCGGCTCTAGTGTAGCCCTCCTTCACTTCGACCTAAAGAGATCTTTTGTGAATACCCTTGTTGTTTAGTGCCCGGTAATTTATACCTTTAGCAAAGTTCAGGATACTGCGGTGCAAGCGAAAAATACTTGGAGTAGGATATCCCCTTCGAGGTATTTAAGCCGTTGTCGGGCATTCACAGAGAATGTGATCCGCAGTTTCGTTTCCCTCGGAAAAAAACCGACATTGTTGATCCTCAGTCTTTCCCTTTTTTTTTTGAGGTGATACCCCCAAAGGGCCATGTCCTGTTAAAGCGGTAACCAGTTTAAGTCCATTTTTTGAAGTTCCAGTAGCTTTTTTTGTGTATTGGGTGAATGCGAAATAAATTTTTTCGCCTGCCTTTGTCCTGGGATGTTGTTCCAGTAAGTCTTTTTTTGATTTTTTTCCCATGTCCTGAGTTCCTGTAGAGGTGGCTCTATTTGGGCCACAGAAAGGCTCAGGTCCAAAAAAAATTTCTGTGCCCCTTTCCCTTGGCGAGTTGATCGGCATTGCCCTCCACTCCTTCTTCCCCGTACCCACCCAGAGTAACTCTGTTGTGTTTGGCCAGTTTTTAAATGATTATCGGCATTCCCAGGCCAGCTTTGAGTTAAAAGAGCATGAAGTCAATGCCTTCAAAGCAGCCTCTGTCCGATAAAAATAAAATATGGTTGCGCCCCCCAAAGGGCCCTTTTTTGGGCACATTCGGGAAGCGCAAATATCAATTGC
The DNA here is from genome assembly GCA_019359885.1 of Listronotus oregonensis. Lineage (NCBI taxonomy): Eukaryota > Metazoa > Arthropoda > Insecta > Coleoptera > Curculionidae > Listronotus > Listronotus oregonensis. Next base: position 5,380 of record JAHBCN010022650.1, read on the forward strand.
ATGGATTTCAGTTTGGGAAGATGGAGGGAGCCTTCCCGGGAGAGACTTTGATAGTCTGCACCCAGGCCCAAAAGACACCAGCCCCAAACCCCCTTTGTTCCATCTTAGATCCATCAGTGTACCAGACAAGGAGCCTTTTTTCATGTTTTGGGTTCTTTCCCACACTCATATTTTGGGCGGTTTTAAAAACCCAATTTAAAAAGACCCGGGGAAGTCCCCACTATAGGCATTATGTCCGTGGGGTTTGGCCCAGGTTTCAATCTTGTTTTTTTTAAAAATTTTAAGGTGACCAGTCGGGTCCCCTGACTTTATACTTTGTTTCTGGATTACTCGGGAGGAAATTCAGTATTCGCCCCCCTTTTTATGTGCAGGGTGCGGGGGAAGGAGGTTCAACATAGTCTCCAGAGCTCCCGTTGGGCAAGATTTCATTGCTCCAGTAACTCCCAGACAGGCAAGTCTCTGCATTTTTAAAAATTTTTCCCTTTTGTGTATTTTTTTTCGTCTTTTTTTTGGCCCCCCAACCAGTAAAGGATAAGTAACTATAGGTATTACAACTGTAATGTATGACCAGTAGATCTTTTTGGGTTTTGGACCCCATGTTTTACCAAAAAAGTCTGCAAGCCCATAGTGCCGTTGATGCTTTTGCATAGCCCTTTTTTATTTGCGATTTCCCAATTATTTCTGGTAAAGGAAAACCCAGATATTTTACTTTTTAGAAAGTTTGATCGTAATGCCGTTTAACATAGGACAAAACCTTGTTTTCCCCCTTTTTTGTAAACGGTATTATAATTGTTTTTTTTGGGTTTTACTTTTAGCCCTTCCGGAGCACCAGTTCTCAACCAAGTTTTTGGGGCCGCTTTTCATGCGAGCAGATAATATGCCCTCACCTTTAATGTTATAAAATGTAAATAGATCCCTTTTAAACCCACAGATTCAATATGTGTTTACAGCAAAATGGTAGAGGGGTTTGAGTATTTAATGAATTAATTGGGTTTTGGGGAAATTTATTTTTGTTACCCCTTTTTTAGTCTTATGTTTTGAATAATTTTATTTAAAAGTAAATAAAAAAGATATAAATTTATTATTACAAAAAGTAGTAATATTATTAGCCACCGATTATCAATTGTTTCGATTTCTTGAGCAATGCCGCCTAAGATATTTCCTAATTTGAGTGTAAATTTACGGAAAAGCGTTTTTTTTCAAAAGGATAGTGCGATAGATAGAAAACATAATGTTTTCTGAAAGAGCACATTTAAAAAGCTTTTCAACGGCAATATAATATACAGGGTGTTGTATTTAAAAAAAAAATTAAAATAGAATTGAAAATAGAGATGTTTGAAAAATATTTTGGATACCCGGTATAAATTAAATCAAAAAATGAAGACAGTTTGGAAAGTAGGTAAACATTAGATTACATGTAAATTTGTCAGCGAAATTAACAAACAGTGGGAGACATAACAGTTTAAAAAATATTTTTGACTGATTTTAAAAAAATCAAGCGCAACGCTGCATTAACCACATACAAATTTAAAGTTGAATACAAAACCCCACAGAGGCTTCATTTGCCACATAAAAACATAGGGTATTCCATTTAAGAAAAATATAATTTTTGATATACTCTTTTTGAGGCACCCTGTATACTAGAAAATAATTTTGGATTGTAGAGAAAATTTTAAAAGTTTTGTTAAGAAAATTTTCTTATGAGTTCAACGGTTTAGTAACTATTTACCGACGCGCGCTTAGTGGACCACCCTGTATATAAAGCCAATCAGATTTAAGGAAAGATAAATGGTGTCCTGACTAAACCAAAAACTGTGGACTGTGATATTCGACAGGGGGATTCTCTGAGCCCTCTCCTTTTCAACATCATTATGGACGAAATAATAAGAAGTGTACATTTACTAAAAGGCTACAGAATGGGCGACCAAGAAATTACAATTCTGTGCTACGCCGACGATGCCGTACTGGTTGCGGAGAATGAAGACGATCTACAGCGACTATTACATCGGTTTAACATACTGCCAAATCATTTATATGATAATATCGGCCCAAAAACTAAATGCATGACACGTCAAAAACACCATTAAGATGCAAACTGGAAGTCAAAAGCAGATTTTTCCCAGCAAGAAATGAAATTCAAGTATCTAGGCATAGAAATATCGGGCTATGGCGATGTTGAGACGAGGTAAGGGAACAAACAAAGAGAGCAACAAGAATAGCAGGATGTTTAAACGGCACAATATGGCAAAATAAAAATTAAAATAGAAACCAAAATTTAAAGGGAATCTATAAGGCAACGGTGAGGCCAACCATGACTTTGCCCAGAATGACCTGACACAGCGGAAACCAAGCAGCTACTCGAGACAACCGAAATGAAAATACTTCGCAGAATAACTGGAAACACGCTTCTAGGCAAAGAGAGAAGTGAAAATATAAGAAGAACATGTAAAGTAGAAAACATTAATGAGTGGGTACTAGGTAGAAAGAGGAAATGGAACGAGCACATCAGTGCCTAATGACTTAACAGTGCATTAGGCAGAGGGACGACGAAAAGAAACAGGCTACCAGCCTAAACTGAAGAAGGAAGAAGAAGAAGAAAACCTTCAATAGTTCGAGGTTTTATTGCTTAATTTCCACGTTCGTCTGTTTTTAAATTAAAATAAATGTTTTAGAGTTAACTATTATAAATAGACTACTACGGATCAAGTCCCTTGAGTTTCTTGGTGAGTCCCAGATCGTTGCTTTTGACATATCCAAAGCTTTCAATCAGGTCTAGCATGATGGATGTCTTAACAAACTTTCTTCTTACGGCCTTTCACCCAAGCTTTGCTCTTGGTTCTCTAGTTTCCTTTTTAATTGACGTATATCAGTTATTGTAGATGGTCATTTTACTAGCTTCTATCAAATTATTGCTGGGGTGCCCCAGGGCTCAGTACTTGCACCCACTTTGTTTCTTTACACATTAACAATCTTTTTCTTCCACAATCAATCCCATTCATAGTTTTGCTGACGACAGTACCCTTCATTTTAACATTTAATTTCTCAAGACAGTCAATAAGCCTTGATTTGGAAACCAAGCGTAGGTCGATGCGAATGTCCTTCTTACAAGACCTCAAACTTATCTTGGATTGGGGCGATAAAAATCTTGTTCAGTTTAATGCCTTCAAAACACAGTTATGTTCGCTGTAGAGGTAAAAATCTGCTTATGCTCATCCATTACATATGAGCGGCCACATTCTGCAGAATAAAGAGTCGTTTAATCTTGTCAGCGTTACTTTTAGGAATAACCTCAATGCACAACACAACAGCCATGGCTTGCAGCTTAAAAAAACCTTGGTTTTCCCTCTTTTAGCAAACCTATTTCTCTTTTCCAATCGTATACTTTGTATGTATCCCAAATCAGCCTTTTTTTTAAAAATATTTTCTCATGTCGGGGGAATGGCGCCTCCTACGCACTTAGATTCTGGACTCCATCCCCAAAAAAAAGGTTGTTCTTTTTTTTATGAGCCCCCTGCTAAAAAATCCTTTTTTTCTTGCCCATCTTCGCTCTTCATAGGTATTTTTCTTCTACAAAGGAGTTGGCCTTTTTCCCTTTTGGGTAACAGAGAAATCAGTAAAAAAACTTTTTTTAAATCCTTTATAGTTCCCAAAAAAAACCCCTTTAGCTTAAACAAAAAGTTTTTAAAAAAAAAACGTCTCTGAATCTTTTCACTAAAAAGTTCTACCTAAAAAAAAATTCATTTTGAAGAAAAAGGCTTAAAACCAATTTGAAAGATTTTAAACTTAAAGTCCGTTAGCAAAATAAACAAGCTTTCATAAAACTTAACACAACAAGATTTAAAAGAACCTCCATCAAATTCTTTGAAAAAAATATGCACTGTTTGACCTATGCAATTGGTTTATACCACTTCCGGGATTGACCGGAAATGGCTCTACTTTAAAATTTTAAATGGAATCACATTTTTTACACATTTGCGTCAAAATATTTTTTTTTATTAAGGATTTTTAATTTATTTTTAAACTTGACGTTACACCCAGTATTTAACACTACTGCTGCATTAAAATTGCTAACAATTTTTACTCCATTTAAAAAAAAAATAATTAAAAACTAAACCCAATCAATTTTGACCATTTTAGATCACAGGACACGTTTATCCCGGGGACTTTTATATCTCTAATGTCTAAAACTAAAACAACGCCAATATTTTATTTTCTTTCTGGGATTTCTTTTTTTATTTTTTTAATATAATACAAAACGGACCCCAGTTGAAATATTGTTTTTCCCAGACTTTTCGTTGTTTTATTTTTTTAAAAAAAAATTTGGATACAGCAGTGATTTAAACATAGGGGTTTAATTAGAAAGGTCAAACAAGATATAATAATGTTCTGACCAGAAAAAATATGGATCTAGCTTGGGCAAAAAAGCAATGAAAAAATTGCTAATACCGAATTTTAACCCAGTAATGGCTTAAATACCAATATAAAGGTTTTTTAAAATCGAAAAATTTTAAAATATTCCTGGGACTATTCTAAGGTATTTTGTCCTATGATGATTTTTAATAGGGCGCTTTGTTTCGAAGATACGGGGCGAGAAACCATCCAATTTTGGTTATTTTAAAATTATTAACATAGCCGAAATAAAAGTATAGCGTACTAAACTGGACCTACCAAGTAATAAAAAATCTAACAATTTCGATGTATTTTTTAACAACATTGATTCTACAAACGGATGCAAACATTCAATTTGGATATGTCTCAAAAAGTGATCATTTTTATGTGTCGAATAGGTTGAAACTATTGACTTTGCTTTTTACGTGTATTTTCTGGGTTTAATATTAAAAATCTTGTTAGTAAATTTGGGGAACGCCGATTTTGCATTTCTTTTGGACTGATGGCACATTAGAAACTGGGGGTTTTAAAGTAAACGTTTCCCCAAACTTTTTTTTGCCTAATAAAAAACCTTTAACATTAACGCCCCGGGAAAAAGGGCATTGAAGCAAAGTGGAAAAGGCCCCGGAAGGCAATGACAGTAAGAACGGGAGAAAAAAGATGCTGGCCATGATGGGGGAAAAAAAACCGGGGCATCTACTCGAAAAATTGAAAAAAAATTTAAATGAAAAAAACGGACTTTGGAACATTAGAGCAATTTGGTGTCCCACCCCAAAAGACGGGGTTTAGGCACTTTTGCCTGCAGATTTTCTTTTCCCCCCCATTGCATTTTTAACTTTTTTACACAATGGTTCAAACCCTCAACTACTGATGCTTATTCTTTTACGATAAGCCAGGTTTCAAAAATGCAATAAGGAATTTCCACAATAACCATGTTTGGGGTGAGGGAAAAAACCCCTGGGGGCTTGAAGACCCCATTCAATATCAGTTCTCGTTAAACATTTGGGTGGGATTTTTAGGTGACTTCCCAATTGAACCGTTTTTTCTGCCAGAAAAAACTTACCCGGGGAGGAAAAACCCAAAATTTTTAACAAACCCACCTCAGTTTCTGGAGGTTACCAAAAAAATCAAGGGTTTATGCCAATGGGCACAGGCATTTAGCATTTGGCGTAAGTTAACAGTAACATAGGAGATCGGGGATTGTCAAAGGGGTCCCCATTTTGGCCTGCTCGATCCCGGACTTAAACCCAGGGATTATTTTATGGGGGCCCAAAAAAATTAGTTTATACTACTCTATAGAAGATGTGGGAAAATTTAGAAATGCCAATTGTGTGTAACGCAATCAGAAACGATCCGGGGGTTTTTGAGTTCAAGTCGATAAAAAAAAGTTGGGGTTTTTGCACCCCAAGGGGGGGAGCTTTTAACAGTTCTTGTAGTTAAAAAGGTTTTTTTGGGAATAAATTGTTATTGTCAAAATTTTTATGCCCCATCTTCAAAAACCCCCCATCAAAAATAATGAAAGAACAAAATACCCTTAGAATAGTCCAGGAAATAGTCCCTAAAGTTTTTGCCGCATATTTAATAAACACTTTTAATTTAGGGGACAGGCAGTTTTGCGCGATTAAGACGGCAAAATAGTAAACCCGAATATAAGGCTATCGACTATGAGGAAATAAAGAGGCAATTTAAAAAAATAAATCGAATGAAAAAAAAAAAAAAATCAAAAATATAAAACAATATTTTTTTTATATACAGTGAGGACGAAAACTCCGCCCCTTTATATCTTTTCAAAATACTATGAATTTTTAAAACCCAAAATTTTGGGGAAAAAAGATGACAACCTCTAAAAAAACAATTTGTCAGGCAACAAAAAGTCATCAAGCAATTTTTTAAATGAAAATTTGACTTTTTTTAAAGGTTTTTCCCCAATTTTTTAGATTCTCGCGTCAATCCGCTTTTTAATAGCGTCAATTTTTATTTTCCCAGTGTTGTTTCAATATTCCAATTTTTAACTAATTTGTCGTGGCATTTTTTAGTTGTAACAGTTAACGACGGTTTATTTTTGACTTTTTTGTCAAATTGTAAAATGTCTGCTTAGTAATAGTAAATTTAGTAATAATCGATACCCAAAAAATCATGAAATCTATTAGCAAACCTACAATACACAACACAATTACAGAGATCTGGCTTAATAGAGGAAAAATTTACAAAAATGAAAGGGTTAGGTTAGAGAATCGGGGATTTTGTCAAACCCGTCAACAGAATTTGGCGATCAAAACTCATTAAAATTTAATTTTGGGGAAAAAAAAACCGAACATACACCGCCGGTAAAATTTGGGGGCCCTTAAAATCTTAATCATCATTTGTCCGTTTTTAAAAACAAAGTGGTTTTTTTTGTTTTTTGGGATTAGAAGGGTTTAAAAAATTTAAAATTTAAATGTGGGGAAAAAAAAGTTTTAATTGCCGACGATTAGTGTTATCTGGGGATTAAAAGGTTAAAAAAAAAGATAGTCTGGGGGCCCCTTCACCCAGAAAATAGTGGGGCCTCATCTTGAAAAATAATATTTTAAAATTTTTTTTCCACAATTTTTTTAAAAATTTTAAAAATTAAAATTTTAAAAAATTTATTAATTTTTGTTTTTTTTAAAAAATTTTTTCAAAAAAACCCGGCGTATCTCAGTACTTTGAAATATGGAGAGAAAAACCAATTTTTTTTTTTAAGAATTTTTTGAATGTTTTGAAAAAAACATTTTCTAAAAAATTTGAAAAAAAATTGAAAACGGTTTTTTTAAAAAAACCCCTTTTTAATAAAAATAACTCAGAAAATATTGACACAAAAATTGTTATAGGAACTTTTGTTTAAAAGTACCCCTTTAAAGATTTCCAAAAAAAATTTTTAAATTTTTTATTTTTTACCCCCCGAAGGGGGGCTTCCCCCCCATGTAAAATCACACCAGGCACTAGTAAACTGTGTTTTTGGCTATTTTCTACTTACTGTCCCCAATTTTCATTTACTATAAAGGGGGAATTTTTTTATAACTAATTGAAGTTTTAATAAAAAAAATATGACTATACTTTTAAGAGCCTAATCCATTACCCCGCACATTAATAATTATTCCCAGCTCAACAGAGCTACATCCCGCAGGACTACACTCGCGACATCTATCGCTCTCCTTGAAAATAAAATAATAATATAAAAAAGGCGGGCGTTGAATAAACAAAAACTACCCCCCGGTCGTAACATCCCCCCGGGCCTCGTCCGATAAGCCGTTACGGCCCCGTCCGACGGCACAAAGGCCTAATTAGCCATAAACCGGCTGATTTATAACGGCCCAGAAAATGCAAATATGAAATATGAAAATGAAGATGGCCGTAATAAAAGTGATATACGGGGCTCCGCAGAGCCATTTGTGAAGGCGCCATGACTCACTCGTCAGTTTTATGCGCGGACGTCCATCATCCCGGTGACGGGTGCTGCTGGGAGAAGTACAGGGGTGG
>JAHBCN010022651.1:0-13179 GCA_019359885.1 Listronotus oregonensis
CCGGACATAGTTCCTATTTCGGTATCTGTTTAAACTGATTTACACATTTCGCGAACTAAGCTATCTGGAGTTGCTCAAATGCCGAATAAGATATATTTCGCTGGATTATCATCAGCTGGAAGCTCTAACATGAAAAAAATTATATACTTTCAATAATTGCCTCTCAACTAAAAATTTACCTAATGATAGCTTATATGTGTTGGGCGCAAAGCCCGAAAACGGCCAATGGACGGAAAAAGTGGCCAAACCCCGTTCTGGTCGACAGCAATGTGCGAAATATTGCTTTTCGGCCGTTTAAGGTAGACCAGGGGCACTATTCTTGGTCATTCGCATCTTCCAGGATTCGTCAAATTTTCATTTAGGCCCGGTTGTACAAACAATAGTTCAACAGAAGTTTTCTTGAACTGCAGTTCACTGTTGAACCCAGTTCAGAATTTTAGTGTTGTACCACTGCAGGTTTACCTGAACTATCAGTTCAAAGCCCACAAAAAAAGAAGAAAAAAATTGCTAAACTTAACCTAATCAAGGTTTTGATTTTTTTAAAAAAAAACAACAATAATAATTATGAGTATGTTTGTATTGTATTTGTTTAATTTTACATTTTTTTAATCACTACTGACAAAATAAATCACAGATGCTAAATAGCTACATATTGTATAAAAAAATAAACCCTTTTGTTCCTGTAATTTTCTGCATCTCCCCCCAGGAAGTGAATTTTTTATGCGTGCCATCCATGGCTCCAATGCTAAAAAATCCTCGCCTCACAATGGTAATTTCAGATTCAGTTCTTAGCATTTTTATCAATTTTAGCCCCAATTAACAACTGATTCTTAAACCATTGATATTATTCAACTTGCCGTTGACTTGTCAATACCTCCAAAATCTCAAACAACTTGAAAAAACTCCCAGTGGCTAGAAGTCGTAAAGCAATGCATACCATTTCAGTAGGAATTAGCGCATGGTTTCTAAAAAAAGTAAATAGAACATTTAAACTTAAAATTAAATGTAATTAAACAATATACATCTTATTTCTGTAACAGATGAAATTTGTTTAAAAATTTCATCTATATTAAATCTCACAGCTTGTTTTTTTACCTAAATCTGGCCTTAAATTATTTGTGATTCCAAATATTCAAATGATCTGGTCATTCTGTATTTTATGGGGTCGAAGGTGAACATTAATAAGTTATTCTACAAAATCCTTGTCGTCTGTCATATCTTTTCATACAAGATTAATTTTTAATTATAAAAACCGAATAGGATCAATTTTAAAAAAATATAACAACAAAATATTTAAAACACAAGGTAATCTGTCGAAGAGTGAGGTTAAAAATTTTAAAAGGAGTTGAACTCATCTTGAAACAAATTCGGACGTTCAAGATCAACCAAGTTCACCGTCTGAACCGGCTTTGTACAACGATTTTTTTCCGTTGAACCGATGATCAGCGTGAACTTCGGTTGAACGTCCATTGTACAACCGGGCCTTAATTTATCAACAGATTTGACGGATCTTGAAAGAAGCGAACGGCCAAGAATAGCGTCCCTGAACGCGTGTTTTAAAATAAAAAGCCGCTTTGCTTACCAGTGTTAACCATGACCGACTAGGAAGTTATTAACAATTTTTTTTTAATAATTTTTGATATGATAGAAGTTATAATTTTTTTAAAGTGTAATTATTATATTCGGGTTTTTCCAATAGGTTGTTAAAATTTTTTTATAACTTCTACAAATAATTAAAACAAATTCAAAAAGCCCTAAGTTCTAGTCGGTCATGGTTAGTTCTGGTTAACCAAAGCGGCTTTTTTTTTAAACACACAAAATCTGTTTTTGGACGACCAGAACGGGATTTGGCCCCCGTCCATTGGGTTTTCAGGTTTTTCCCCAACATCTGCAATTATAAATAAATATATTTGTCAGCTGGTTGTATCTCTGTGCAAAAACCGTCAGCTGATACTTTGAGAGTTGTACCGCAGGAGTGAGGCGGGAGCATCTATCGCCCATTGGAACGCATTAGCTGACAGGGTTTTCCTTAACTTACTGCTGGCTGATTTTTTTTATTAATTATAACAGTATATTGGCAATCAGCTTACAAATTTTTATCTCGAAGGAAATGACTTATCCTGAATTATTCTTATTATTTTTAAAATGTTTTTTGTACCGAGGTACAGCCAGCTGACATATATATTTATTCATAGTTGCACATAAGCTATCATCGGGTAAATTTCTAGTTGAGAGAGGGCAAACATTGAAAATATATATTTTTTTCATGTTCAGCGAAACTGATGAATAATCGCGAAATATATCTTATTAGGCATTTGAACAACTCCCGATAGACAGTTCGCAAAAATGTGTAAATCAGTTTAAACAGCTACCGAAATGGGAACTATGTTCCGCAATCGATCATTTGGCTTTGATCATTTCGCGAACTGAGTATTTATTTCGGCGAATGGGCTAATTCGGCATATGAGTCTAACATATATAACTAACAAACTGCCTTTAACAGGACACGTCGCAAATTTTAAAAATGTTGAAGATTCGTTTTTTGTGTACGGTAATTATTAAACACTACGAGGATATTTTATTAAAAAAAGTTTACTTTTATCAAACTAAAATTTCCAAAAAACTCTTCTAAATTAATTATTTGTTTTAACCTGATTGGCCTTTTAGGATATTTTAGTCACAGCTAATCTTCATGGCTCTATGTGGGGCCCAGATTCAGGATTTGAAGATCCTCAACAGTTTAAGCCAGAAAGATATCTAAAAGATGGAAAAATTACCTCGGAAAATTTTTGCCCTTTGGTTTGGGCAAAAGAAGGTAAATAACATAAGATAAAATAATACTTTGTAATTGGCTCTTTAATCTTCCTACCTTTGATAACCGGTTGTTATAAATTAATTATTAAAACGTACGAGTATATTAAGTAAACATTTTTAATTGCCAAGAATTGTTTTTGTTTTAATTATAGTCAGGACCAAACATTCTTATGTGATATTATATTCATAAGCAAAACGTTTCAGACAGCACAAAACGATTTAAATGATATCCTAGCGCTACACTTTTACGAACAAGTGATCACCTTGAAATAATGTAACCTGTCCAAAGTTTTATAACACAGGAACCTGCATAGTGCTCTCAAAAATATCTTTTAATGATGCCTTATTTTAATTGCCTTTATTGCCTAAATATCATTTCTCTGCAATGTTACATTCCTAAAGTGATACTTAAAAAACAATTAATAGTTTTTTAAAGATCTCAAAGTAGTTCCAATTTAGTACTTAGTGGTTTGGTATTTGTAAATTTAGGATACTCTAGATTTCTGTAGATATCCGTGAAGAAAAGAAATTGTCCGTATTATATTTTCCTTTTAGTGATATAGATAAATAAATATTTATTTATTGTTAACTCAATGTTAATCCAGAAAAATGCAGTAGAAAAAAGAAGGTCCGTATTGACAGAAAAGAAAATGATGGATGCTCTGAACAAAATGGTTTAAAAATAATAGCACCACCCTCTGCTGCTCTAAAACGTACCAAAAAAAGCATTTTATGTTTTTATTTGCCATTAAAAATGGGGCTAAAAAACAAAAATGGAAAAAATGTACTTGCGTTTTTTTACAGATATCTTCGAAAGTTATTGGGATTTCTTAAATATTAAGTTTTCTTTTTCTACAAAATAAAGTTAAATTTGGAATAACTCAACCAATTTTTAAGCAAAATTTAGTCTCAATGGTGTTAAACCTCAGTTTATTTTGTCTTTTAAATTTTTAACCAAGAAAACCATAATTGTATGTTTATAACTCCTAAAGGCATTAAGTTATAAAAATATTATGTTCTAGATATTTTGCTTCCTTAAAAACATTGTTTGCAATTTATCAAATTATGTCCTTTTTTATAACAAATTTGATTTAATTTGCTTGAGAACTTAAAATCCTAATAAACCAATTTGTTAGCTACAAAAATTATTTTTGTGAATATATAAGTAAGACCCAATATTTTTAAAATGGTTTAAAAAAAATTGGGTGTTATTATTTTTTGGGAATTTAAAATGTGAATTTATTTAAGCATTACTTATATTGTTATATCCTTTTTAGATGTATGGGAGAAGCTCTAGCACGTGCCAACGTTTTTCTTTTTACAACAGCGGTTCTGCAGAAATTTAATTTTCATATAGTACCCGATTGTCCCCCGGATATGAAAATTGTAGATGGTGTTACACCAGCTCCTGTCCACTACAAGGCAAGAGTAACACCTCGAGTATTTTGAAATTGTAGATATATATCAGGAATTTATTTATTATCTTTTTTATATAAAAGTACAAGCTTTACATATTAAATGTTATTCAATATAAAAGTTTTTTATAAGAAGTTTTTTGTTTTTATTGTTTAAATAAATTTGCCAACTTGTCTTATTCCTATCTTTCATACTAGTCACTAAAACTTTGCGATTGTAATCTTCTTGACATTACCTGAGGTCCTTAAATTAGTCTGCGTCCGATAATGGACATTTAGATGCAATATTAAAAGTGCTGAAACCGGAAATAACTGACAAGTGAAAATATGCAAAAAATATCTGATTCCCATACCATTTACTCACACCATATCTCATTTTAATACACATACAAATATTTTAACAATCGGATAAAAGACAAAGTTCTCTCTTGCTCGAACGGCAGTAAAGCTTTCTGGTCCTTTGCCAAAAATATTAGTCAAAACTTTTGCACAAATTCTTTTCCACCCCTAATCTCTGAAGATGGAATTGTCTCTACCTCCAAAGGAAAAGCCGAACTATTTGCCAAACAATTTGCTGCTAATTCTACGCTTGATCCTCCTATTAATCTTCCTCTTCCAACAGTTGTCCCTGTTTCTCATAAAATGTCCGATATAATTTTCAAAGTCAAACAGATCAAGCGCATTCTTTCTTCTCTTAATACTAAAAAATCGTCTGGGCTGGATGGCATACCAGCAATAGTCTTAAAAAAATGTGCTCCCGAACTTGCACCCATACTAACTCGGCTCTTTCGAATCTCTTACGACACGGGCATTTTCCCGGAGAGTTGGAAAGCTGCACGTGTGCAACCTGTCCCCAAAAAAGGATCCAAAACTCTCCCTTCTAACTATAGACCTATATCTCTTCTTTCAGTTGTTTGCAAAGTAATGGAAAAATTCGTTAATTCCCAAAACTTAAAGTATCTGGAAAAACATAAGATCTTACATGATAGACAATATGGATTCCGTCACAGTAGATCCACAGCTGATATCTCTTTCACAAGACCTCAAACTTATCTTGGATTGGGGCGCCAAAAATCTTGTTCAGTTAATGCCTCGAAAACACAGTCATGTTCGCTGTCGCGAAAAAAGTCTGCCAATGCTTATCCCTTACAAATGAGCGGCCAAGTTAGAATATTGTTCTCAGTAGATATGCTATGTGCGTATCAACATATTAAGGGTAGTTTTCCATGTATTTCTTATGGGAGAAATTTCGCCCCTAAAACACAATTTTATGCCATTTACCCCTACTCAAAAAGAGGATGATTTTAAATAGGGTAGTTTTTTAGAGTATTAGTACCCACCTAACATCACCAGGGCCATTTTACATCTGACGTCATCATGGTCAGCAGGGTCAGTTTAAAAATAATTAAATAAATAAAATCTTCAAATAAATAACCTAGCAGGATTCGAACAGCCGTCTATTGCTTCAAATCCACTGCATTTCCTTGCACCACGGGAGGAATATTAGATATTGCTGTGAAATGATGTTATAAAGTGACGTAAATAAATAAATAAATAAATAAATAATAACCTAGCAGGATTCGAACCACCTAGCGCCTCGTCCTGATCCCAACGCCTTAAACCCTGCGGCCACCGGGGCATATTAAATAGTATTGGTTAAATTGCGTATAGTAGAAGAGACATAAATAAATAATTAGGAATCTTAGGCTACTACTATTTTAGAGCACTGTGCATGTGTTAAAAAATGGCGGCTGTCAGCTGTCAAACGGGCCAAACCTAACATGTGGGGCCCCACGCCTAATCACCAGTCCTGGGGGCTTAAGCGTGGAGCGCAGAGCCTTATATTCAGCTCGTATAATTTAAACCATAATTTTGGAATAATAAAACACATTGTATATAATTTAAAATTTAAATTTTTTTAAACCCATAACATTTAATAAAAATAGGCTACATTTAATTTGCTACTAACATTAAAAAATTCAATACTACATTCTACTAACTATACTTAACCAAAATTACAAAGATGTATCTATATACCAAACCTATGAAATAGGATATTTAATTACAAACTCAACAGATATTTTAGTATGTGATTTTTAAATTTACTCCTAAAAACGTAATTTTATCTCAAATTTTAACTCTTGCTGCAGTAAATCGCTTGGTACTTTATATTCTTTTTGTTAATAAAAGTTTTTACAGGTGAGTCAATGTTAACATATTCAATTATTCCAATCTTAATAGGAAACATATAATAGTCAAATTTTAAACCATTTATAAAAAGATACCTTGATGAACCCTTTTCGCAAGTCAACATTATATTCATGTAACCATACAAAGCCTTTTCAGGAATATCTATCAAATCATTTTCTCTTTTAAGCTTTTTTGCTAGATGAAAGGGATGTGTTAAATTACGTCCGAATTTGTCGAGGGTCATCGTGCTAATGATACTATGTTACTATGTCTAATCAGTTTATTCAATGATACCAGCTTCTCTTAACTCTTCAAGAATACTTATAATCTCGTTTTCATGAGAGTTATTACCAGCTATCTTAATTGCCTTTAACAATTTTAATCTATCCACAAGCTCATTTGGATCATCCCAGTAAACGTAGTCAATTTTATTATTGGAAAATGTTTTGTAATTAGGTACGAAACCAGACTGACTATCGATTGGTAAGCCATAACCCTGAGGCTGTTGTGCACGTGTAATTCGTAATTGCTTGTCACGTTCTCTCTGCTTTCTTGCATTTTCCTCTTTTATACGTTCAAGTAATGGTTTAATTGTTAGCATATATTTGATACCTCTGTTTCCTACATGTCGTTCCTTTTCATTAAAATTTCTCTTGCTAGCATTTGTTAGCAAAATAATTTTTGCAAAGGTTCGCTCATCCAGTGCGGTCAATTTGTTTTTTAATGGATTGGTCTTAAATAAAAGTTCATATAGTCCGGGAGTTCCAGTAAATTTTTCTCTTTTAATATAAATATCCGGTCCGTTAAATTCAAGCCGAGAATCACCAAAAGTTAGATGATCGGTGGCTAAATCATGTTTTAAATATGTGCGAACGAGTACAATCGTTTTCCGTATCAGTTATAAATCCTTTCACATATTCTCTTGGTAGCGGATCATACTGATCTAGATATTCCCTAAAGGATTCTTCCGCAATACTATCCATTTGAACAGGGTTATATTGAGGATCGACTCTAAACTCGTCGTCAAAGTAACTTTCTTCAGGGTTATGTTCATACATAGTTCTGTTTAAATCAGCTTCCTCGCCATCGTTCAAATCCTGAGCCACTGGTGAACTATCTTCTCGTGTCTCGACATTAATTGAATTATCGTTATATTCTTCCTCTTCTTGAGCAGCTAGCTCGTCATGTTTTTGAACAGGGCCAGTAAAATTAAGTGGGAAACGTGGTTTTTTTTTAGTACTGTCGGAGACAAGTTTTTACTTAGCCGTCTTTTTACAGACTTGGGTGTAAATGGTGTAGATTGTTTACCATACTGCATCGACTCGGATATTAGTTTTGCCAAAGGTTTATAAGTATTCTCCAATGTAACAGCATTTTCATAACGGCCAGCTTTAGGAGAATGATATAGTCTTTTTACATTGCGCGAATGTTCGTCAAGGAGTTGAAGAATGTTTGGATCTGCTTGCAAACTTCGCTTCTTTTCTGGTCGCTGATCACTGGAGTTCTGATATTCTTCAAATTGCACCTCGGCTTGCTCGCCCAATTCCCTCTTTAAATCCAAATACTTTTTTCGAATACTTTCGGTTGCCTCCATTATTCGACGCTGAATGTCTTTATCAAACTTTTTGAAACTCATGTTTTAAATTATCAAGGTATAGGTTTTAATAAAATATCCCTATTGTTTTCAGCAACAGCCTCACTACCCCTTATCCCCCAAATAACGGGACTGTATTTCCAAAAACGGCACTGTATTTCCAAATAACGGCACCTTTTTTAAATAACGGCACCGTTTTTCTAATAACGGCACTGTATTTTCAAATAACGGCACCGTTTTTCTAATAACGGCACTGTATTTTCAAATAACGGCACCGTTTTTCGAAAAACGGCACTGTATTTTCAAATAACGGCACTGTATTTCCAAATAACGGCACTGTATTTTCAAATAACGGCACCGTTTTTCCAATAACGGCACTGTATTTTCAAATAACGGAACCGTTTTTCCAATAACGGCACTATATTTTCAAATAACGGCACTGTATTTCCAAATAACGGCACTGTATTTTCAAATAACTGTATTTTTATTAACCAAGGATCCCTTTTTCCGCAAGTAGCCTCCTAGATGAGTGTTATCGTAATAAATGGTTGATGCTCAATGACTACAGAGTATAGAGAAGCTGGTATTTATTAGTTAATATTCTTAACTTTAGATGCGTGTTATCGTAATGACTGGTTGATGAACAATGACTGCAGAGTATAGAGAGGTATGTATTTATTAGTTAATATTCTTATATAACAGTTAGTATTACTAAAGAGTTTGTATTGTGCAGACATGCAGAAGTTTAAAAAGAAATCAAACAAGAAAATCACTGCTCGAAGAGGCAAAGGTATTCCTTTCATGATTGCTTTTCACAAAGCGAGGGATGCACTGTATGCTGAAAAACCTCACGACCTCACATCAGCTGCTGAAGTAGCTTTAAAAGCATTTACTGATGTGTAAAAAGTTCATCCTGCCCAAAATCGGAGGTTTTCTACCATTTTTAGTACCACTTTTTGCCGGTTTAAGCGCAATTGGCGCTCTTAGCGGAGGAACTGCGGGGATAATAAATGCAGTGAACAATGCTAGGAATGCTGCAGCCAAGTTGAAGGAGTCTCAGCGACATAACGAAACAATGGAATCCATAGCTCTTGGGAAAACTGGAAGCGGTTTATATTTAGGGCCTTACAAGGGTGGTCTAGGTCTATATTTGAAGCCTTATAAATACATATAAATACAGAATATATCTTCACTCTTAACTGAGCCATCATGCATACCTTTAGTTTGAGTGGTAACAGTTCAATTTTAAAAGCTAATTACACTCCCCCTCTTGATCTGAGGGATGAAACTAGCCAGTATGAACTTGGTCTGATTAGTTTAGAAACTTTTAATGCTATTCCCAATATTGATAAAACCAATAATAAATTTTATGTTGGTGATATTACTTTGGAAATCCCCACTGGATCGTACGAAATAACTGCAATAAATGATTATTTACAGCAAGCAATTCGTGACAAAAATGAAAGTAACAAGAAATTTAATTGTACCCTAAGTCTAAAGGGCAATGTAAATACGCTCAAGTGTGAGCTTGAATGTTCTCATACAGTTGACTTTACTAATAAAAATTCTATTGGAAAGTTGTTAGGATTTCATAATATTTTGCTACAGCCCAATATTAAACATGTATCTCAAACCCCTGTAAATATTTTAAAAATTAATGTGATTCAAATCGAGTGTAATATTGTTACAGGGGCTTATCATAATAATAAGCTTGTTCATACAATACATGAATTTTCACCATCAGTACCGGCTGGTTTTAAAATAATAGAAATTCCTCGAAATGTGATTTATATGCCGGTATCTACAAGAGTTAGAGACAACATTGTATTGAAACTGATCGATCAAGACGGGGAATTGGTTGACTTTAGAGGAGAAATTATAACTGTAAGAATGCATTTAAGAAAATCTATATAGGCAAACGTTTTGTGTCGGGTTTATCAGTATATTACAAACTGCTGTACAGAGCAGACGTAGTATGGTTATTAAATATAACTCCAAGAAAATTGCCGATTTTGAACAATTGTTAAAAACTAAAAAGAGCCTAACAGCAGATAATAAAAAGTTTCTTGAATCTCTAGGCCTAATTGTAAAGAATTTTCAAAATGAGTATTTTAAATGTGACGGACCCCCTAAACTTTGATAACTCTATTACAAAAATTGAGAGACATAGTCATTTGCCGTACACTAACTCTTTTAAAAATAATGACGAAATTCGAATACCGGTACAGCAAACCGATATATACACTCTACCTTGGGCAAGCCATATTTATCTAGAAGGAAGACCTTTAAAAGGAGTTGATGCATCAGTTTCAAACACAGCGAAACTTGTAAACAACTTTTTCGGTCACCTCTTTGAAGAAATTTGTCTTGAAATTGGTGGAAAGGTTATTGACTCGATTAGATATCCTGGAATAGCAGCAACCATGAAAGGATATATTTCTTACAATGCTTACGAATTAAATAAATATAAAAATGCTGGTTGGAGTATTGATGATGATTTTACTTGCGATATCGTTGACACGATCACTGGATTTGCTGAAGACTTTCAACAAATACTCATAAATGTTAAGCACGAATTGGTGTTAGTAAGAAGCCCTTCTGACATAAATGCTATTATTAACACGGCTGATGCAGAAAATGTAGGAGGTACTATTGATAAGATTGTTTGGAGGCTTCCACATATTACAGTATCTGATGTCGAACGGATAGAGCTTTTAAAACTTATTGAAAATGGAACCGAATTGGATATCGGTTTTAGAAGCTGGGAACTCACAGAACATCCATCAGTTCCTACTGGAAAACAACTTACCTGGAATATAAAGACTTCGGTGCAGGTGGAAAGACCCAGATGGATAATTTTAGGTTTTCAAACAGCCCGAAAGGATAAATCCAACAAAAATAGCAGCTTATTTGATCATTGTAATGTATCAAATGTAAAGCTATATTTAAATTCAGAGTTTTATCCGTATGATAATTTAAATTTGGAGATTTCAAGAGGACTAATAGCTACTCTTTATGAAATGTATTCCGAATTTCAAGAGAGCTACTACGAGAAAGAAAACGAAGCAATTTTTACTCCCAAAAATTTTAAAAAGTATGCGCCTCTAATTGTAATTGATTGTTCAAGACAGAATGAAATATTAAATTCTGGTATTATTGATGTAAGACTAGAGATTGAAACAAAAGAAAACTTTCCCGCAAACACCAGTGCCTACTGTTTAATTATTCATGACAAACTTGTTAGATATTCACCATTAATAGGATCTGTAAGAAAGATTTAAAAAATATATTTTTCCTTACATAGAGATAAATGTAATTTTAGGTTAAGTATAGTTAGTAGAATGTGGTATTGTAATTTTATGTTAAATGTAACAATGTGGCTTTAATAAATTGATTTAATATATGCAATGTGTTTTATTATTTAATATTTAAAAATTATGGTTTAAATTATACGAGCTGAATAAAAGGCTCCGCGCTCCACGCTTAAGCCCCCAGGACTGGGGGGCCCCACATGTTAGGTTTGGCCCGTTTGACAGCTGACAGCCGCCATTTTTTAACACATGCACAGTGCTCTAAAATAGTAGTAGCCTAAGATTCCTAATTATTTACGTCTCTTCTACTATACGCAATTTAACCAATACTATTTAATATGCCCCGGTGGCCGCATGGTTTAAGGCGTTGGGATCAGGACGAGGCGCTAGGTGGTTCGAATCCTGCTAGGTTATTATTTATTTATTTATTTAATTATTTACGTCACTTCTACTATACATCTATTTCACAACAATATCTAATATTCTCCCGTGGTGCAATGCTAACGCGCTGTATTTTGAAGCAATAGGACGGTGGCTAATTACAGACTTATTTAAAACATTTTTAGTGCCTTTCCTTAAATCTGAAAATACTTCTTGGTCGTAGTACTGAATGGCTAAGCATAACAAAGTTTTTCTTGCGCAAATTTTCACATCTAAAGCAACATTTTCTGTCTTGAAATAAACTTTTGTAAACAGTGTTTCTTCTTGGCACAGAATATTTTAATAACTATTTATCAAGTCAATTTTCTGGGGCAATGAACAGACTTTCCAGTTTACCGGGTGGTAGGCGGGACTTCCTCTCATCCGCAAGTGTGAGACCTAAATTAGAGGCCACAAATATGAGTTTTCTAGAAAATGTCCTTTATAAATTTAATATTTTAGATTACGTAGTAGTAGATAAGCTATGCCGATTGTACGGAAAAATCCATCATTTTCCCATGTATTTCTTATGGGAGAATTTTCAGGTCCGATTTTGCATTTTCTCCGGTCTGCTACCACGTGCAAGCGGCCACCCAGCTAAGCAATGGCCACTCCCGATGTTGCTTGACTTTAGATTATGGCGCTGACCAAGAATATGAAATTCGAACTCATCAGGGGACCTCGAGTAATTTTGGAAATAAATTAAAAAGTCCTCACGTAGCAGGATTCGAACCGCCGTCCTAGTGCTTCAAAGTCCATTGCGCTACCGCTGAGCTATGGGGGAATATTACTTATTGTTGTGAAAAAGATGTATAGTAGAAGTGACGTAAATAATTTAAAAACCTAGCAGGATTCGAACCAACAATCGCGCCGTCCTATCGCACCAAAGCCCAACGCGCTATCCATTACACCGCGGAGCCACTTTAAATTAATAATAACTGTATAACACTCGACGCATTCGTTATCACGCGTGGGCGTCGTAGTAAAAAAAAATTAATAATATTGTTAAATACCGAAATTACATAAAATGACTAGGCAGTACATGTATTACAGACAAACAGCTTTAAAAATGTTTAAAAACACATTGACATCAATTAGTACAGTACCCCAGACTAATTATTAGGGCCCCAGTATTATGGAAAAAACAGAGGAATACTTGCTAGAATATAAAGGCCAACGAATTACACCACGCAGGCACATTAGAACTCGTAAAACCAAATAGGCATTTTCAAAATGTATAAAACCGGTTCTTAGCTAAAAGCTACCTGGTTTGTAAGCAGGGATTACCACTTCGCTCAACGGCTCTAAAATTCGGACGTTTGAAGCATATAATGGTTTACTGTCTATAGGGGGTGGAATTAATCTGTCATACTATTGGGTGCTATTAAGTGATTGACATATATAATACTTTCTGGCAACATCGCCTATAAATTAA